>VZTG01002907.1:0-129344 GCA_013397845.1 Melanocharis versteri | reverse complement strand
TTTTTTTTTTCTTTTTTCCCTCTCCCTCTCCCTCCCCCTCTCCCTCTCCTTTCTGAAAACCAAACACCTCAGGGCGTTTCAATTCTTTGTTTTGGATTTTCCTCAGGAGTAAAAAAGCCTCTTTCTAGCTACCAGCTCAGAATGCTTTTCCCTTAAATACAGCCCCTCCACTGTTAAGTACTGCTGAATCATCTTCTGACACAAAATTTTCTCTGTCCTTTGTCAATGTCCGTGCCCTTTTTACACAATTGAAATAAAATCTGTTTTTTTAAAAGCTAGAGTGTTAAACCCTGTATTCATATTTTAGCTTCTATATTCCTTACTAACAGGTTTAACTTTTGAGGCTAGAAGGTATGCCTGTGAGTTTTTTTTTTTTAATAAAGAACAGAGAAAAATGTTTTCCAGAAAAAAAAAAGAATTAGATGCAGATGTATATTTCGTAAGTGCATCTCACAAATATTTGGTGATAATGACTATGTGCACACGAACATCAGCATTCATCTGGGAAGAGAATAGCCTAGTCCTAATGGCACAGATGCTAAATGGTTTGAACAGGAATAGTGGCCACAATGCTTGGCTAGTAAGTTGTTCTGCTCCTTGTCTTACTCAGTTGAAGGTTGGTCCATGATTTGGCTGGAGACTTTGGAGTGTGAACACACTGCATTTGCACATGGATGCTGAAAGGTCTCTGCATCAGACCTTGATACCGTTGGAGGGAGGTTGTTTCCTCACCTGGATGAGACTGTCAAGTTGTCTAGAGGGTTCTTTCTGTGATTTCATAGTCCACGACACAATAAATTAATGAAGAAGGAAACACAGCACAATACTTTTGCATGTGCAGGCAGTATTTCACAACCCAGAGGTTATTATCCTTCGGCTATCAAACATTTTTATCATCAACAGTCTTATTCACTGCTTTAAGAATAATTACTCATCTGGTTATTTCCATGAGAATCTTGAGCCTTACATTAAAGACATTTTAATTGTGAGATAATTAATGATAAAAATCAGGTCTTGATCCTATCCCTGCCCCAATCTCCCATTTCTTGGAAAAGCAAATTAATTAATGTCCTTAGGGAAGGCATTAGCATGGGTTTTTAGGATCAGAACACAACAGTAATGCTGTCAAAATCCAAAATCTAACAAATTATAGGCATGCAAGAAGCAGCACAATGGGGGTGAGAGAGAGGAAGTCTTGTGGTTCATAACAAAGCCACAGATTGTAGTTCTGTTCAGAGAGGAGTAAAGGGCAAAAGAAGGAAAGCTGAGAGAGAAAACAGAAAGTGGGGGTGAGGAATGGGAGAAAGAAAGGGACCAGAGACTTCATAAATCTGCATTTCTCCTTCAGATAGACTACAATTTCAGTTGAGCATTGACAGAATTTATTACAACAAGTTATCACTTGAACATCTCTACATTAATTTGTAAGAGTTCACAGCAAGAGAAAAGCAGCATCTGTTACCTTAGCTTGAGAGCAAAGCAGAAGTACAGAGAAGAATAAAACAAAAAGAAAATGTATTTGATAAGCCTAGCATCTGGTTGACTGTTTTACATACCGAGGAAGGGGATGGTAGAGGTCATAGGGCATGATCTGCTTGTATCCATCACTGTTAGGAACAATAATGCCAACCCTCTGAGTAGAAGGTACACATAATAAAATAAACACTAAATGATTACATTATCCAACTTTTGTATTACAATATTGTATTACATTACACAACGTTTTGTATTACAGTATTCTAAACCAACAAAACAAGATATTTTACCTAAGTTGTCATCCCATTAAAAAAAAATATGCTCCCATCCTACTCTTTCTGGGTAACTCAAAGAATAAATCACTGGTTATTAATTTTTTCTTATAAATATATTATTGTTTGACAAATAACCAATCTATTGCTACAAGCGCCCAAATACTATTTTAACTTATGTTTTTATTATCTAGCATCAAAAAGAATGTTTCTATACTTAATACTTTCTTGGAGCTTGGATCCAAAGTCACTGAGGACAGTAGGGGAATTTCTATCTGCTTCAGTGAACTCTAAATAAAATCCTGTTTTTAACTATTAAATGGTTGTTTCTGCCCATCGGATAAAATCTCTGCTTTTACAGGGGCCAGGATTAAAAATCTGAGTAATCACAGTGCAAGAATTTAAACCTGCAATTCTTGCCTCTTCACCTTAAATGAGTCCAGACCTGCCTCTTTATTTTTGTTGTTGTTTTTGTTTGGTTTTTGTTTGTTTGTTTGTTTGTTCTGGAAGAAAGAAGGAGCCTGAGAAAAGATTAACATGTCAGGTTGGGTTTTTTGTTTGTCATAACTGGTTGGCTTGCTTTGCTGTACTGTAATTGGTGTGGTGTTACAATGTAACACCTAAGAGTTATAGAAGGCAATAGCATAGATCAAAATTAGGAATTATCTGAAATATTATCATGTTTTGTGTGAAATGGATGCCACTTATCTCATTGGCAACTACAGGGTCTCACTGAATTGCTAGTCTGAAAGTTCATATTTTGTCTGCACTCTTTATAATTTTGACTCAGAATAACTTTAGCCATGTCGTCTCCCAGTTATCAGGCATATCAATTAACATCAAATAGATGATCTCAGACCACCTCATCTATCACTTCCATCAAAGCCACTTGGGTATTTGGATGGGGCAAGTGGACAGAAAAATCAAGGAGTGAATACTAATTGCATTAAAATAAAAAGTTTGTCTCCATCCAGGTTATGGAGAGATGAAACTGCATGTCAAGAATAAAGGTGGTTTTTGGGAGCCTTTTACAGATGAGAAGTGCTAGGTAGGCTGCTATGGATTTCTGCAAGGGAGAAGGAATGAAGGAGGGGGAAGGGAGAAAGTATCCTCCATCCTCAACACAGTTCATAGAAAAATGCTGTAAACATTCAAAGGAGTCTTGTCAGGCCAGGCCTAAAGGGGTCTATTCTCCTTTCAGTCAACAGGGGTTTTATACGCATAAGTTGTCCAAGATAGAAGAATGGATCCCATTGTGTTTCTACGGCAAGAAGTCAGCACCAGGTCAGTGTGCTGGAATTTTCCAGCTGAAGCGCGGGAAGCAGCTGGAGCCCTGGAAGTGTGTGAGAGGGACTAGACAGTTCCCTCTAAGATTAGCAGCCACTGCAGTCACAGGAACTCTCTGCATGAGTGCACGTATTTGCATCTTCAAAGAGCTGCCTGTCCCCACAAAAATCTAAAAATCTAGGAGAGGGTGTGCTGGCACTGGGAAATTTTGGAAAAGACAAATGGGTCATTTAGAGAATGGGCAAGGAACAAGTCTTTTCAGACTTAGCTTGATGGGTAGACATCTGGAGAATTTGGAGGAATTGTGTACTAGTATTTTAAGAAGATGGAAGGGGACTTTTTGTGAGAGTTTTTATGCCCATGCTTTTGGGAATTTGCTGTTTTCCTGACTCCTCTACTATTGCTGCTGAAGTTGCACCCTGATGCTGTTTGCACTTTCCAGCTCATCAGCTTGCTGAGAACTGGTTGCAAAAAAAGGTTAACATGGGGAGTTAAAAAATGAAAAAATTGCACTATAAAAGCATCTACTGCCTAAGAAAGAAGCAGATATCAAAACATTTCTCATTCATTGCAGTGAAAAATATTTTCTTTCTAATAAAGATGATCTCTATCCATAATCCAGGTCTACATGCTTTAGAATGCGTTACTTCCAAGACTGTTCAGCTAGAAATACCTGAACCACATCCAAACACTGTTATGATTATTAAGTAACATTTACAAAGCACTATATTAATATTGTAATTGGAAAGATTTGACCCTCAAAAAATTTTGCATGCAAAAATTGCATTTCTGTAAACAGTATTGAGCTCCACAGATTTACTGACACTGTCTTTGTGCATATGTGAGGGACTGCCAAAGGCAGTCATTGATTCATTCTGTAACTAGAAGATAATGAATCACAGCCATAAAGTCACAGTAAGGAAAAAGACCCACACAATAATACACAATGGCTTAATTTATGACTTTAAAAAAAATTGTCTTAAAACAGAAGAGCAGATGGTCATCATATCATTAATGACATCTGCACCTTTCTACCTAGTCTTGTGCGGATTTTTTTGCACGCGTTCCATAAAAAAACCCCTAAGAATAAGTTAACACTTCAGAAAAAACCTTAAGAGATTACTTAAGTGTATTCTTACTTTTTGATGGGACGAAGTTGTTTAAATTCCATGAATTTATCAGTCCATCATACTCCTATAAACAAGATGGAACAGATCTCCTTCATGGGCTTTATTTACCGTACATTACCCAGACAATGCAAACGGGATGGTGTACTACATGAGCAGAGGAAATAATAATTCCTTCACTGAAGTATGTGTGAGTAGCTAACAGGACTCATTCACAAAACATCAAGAGATTTGGCAGGAGCAGGAGCACAAAGCAAATTATTTTGCAGAGCTGTTCTGTCTCATATGTCTGCAATCTCCCGTGCCTTTGAGACCAAGTCCTTTCATATATTCTGCATATTGGTTTTTTTTCCTCCTGAGGACTGGCAGTCTCAACACAGTTGCTCTTCCAAGGCACATGTATGGTTCGAATGGGAGCTGCACATGCCAGAGGTGAGAGTGCTGCAACCAGCTCTGCCATCTCTGCAAACATTCAGATTTCCACCAGGATGACTGTCCACAGCTGCATTCCTTGGAACACATGTTTGGTCAGCTCCTCCCCAGTTGCTCCTTTTCCCCCTTAACCTGACTTAGCACAGATGAGAAGCTCAAGTGCCTTTCTCCTCTACCCCCCTGAAGACTCCTTCTTTCTGACGAGGCCAGTCCTTCTCAGCTCTCTCTCCTGCATGCTGACAAGTCTCAGGTTGGAATCCGTTGAGCCAAGCAGGGGCATGGGTGCTAGGACTGGGAGAGGAGTCAGAAGAGAGAAAGGACATCTGCCCCCAAGGTGCCTCAGGGTGGAGTGACCCTGCACGGGGACAACCTGCCACTCCTGCACTGGTGTCCTGCACCCTGCTGTGCCACTGCCCAGCCTCTGCAGGATGCTCACATGCCTCTGTCTCACAGCCTTCACTTCTGCTCAGGGCTCTGCTTGGCCGGGAGTGTCCTACCCACAGCTGCAGGGCTGCCTATGCTCCTGGGTGGCTGCTCCCATGACACCTCTTTCCTGATGCAAAGATCTAAGCCTTCACTGAAATCTGTTAGACCTGATAGTAAATGATCTCCATGGCAGGGACTGTGCCATCTAAGCAATGGAGTATATTTAAGATACTTTTAGCAATGGACAAATAATAATGAGATGTTAAATTATCTTGGGTTGGCTGTGCTGGAAGACATGAAATCATTCACCACAAAAGACGACAGTTTAGCACCCAGGCCAGCATCTCTGTGAAAACCATGATTATCACTGGACAGATAACAATTTTGTGCGAAAGACTGTACTTTAACTCTCCAAATCCTGACACTAAGGCGGTGTGTGATCCTGCACTTCAGTGATCTCTGGAGATGCACACTGTGACATTATCTCCTTGTGCTACAAGAACACTTTCTGTGTTGACAAATGGTTATTGAGGCCCTCAAAGAGATGGAATCTGTTAATGCCTCACATGTGTTATTCTGTAAATCTATTACTTTTTCCCTTTGGAGATGGGGTAGATGACATCTACAGTAACACCACAAGTACAGGCAACACTGGTTTCAGTGCCTACTTTTGCAGGCAGTGAAATGATAATTCTTAGTTATGCTACCAGTATGAGTTACCTTTCTGGTTTCTGGATACAATCAATGTGAATCTTGAAGAACTACCATGTACTTTGTATTTATATGTCCTTTCATGTGGTCTTAATACTTTACAGATTGACAAAAGCCAGTCTGCTGCTTAAACAATTTAAAATGGAATGTGGAGACCTAAAAAACCTACCTATGAATGAAAAACACTACTGAGAAAGCCATCATTTTGTGTCAGCCTCCAAAAAACCTCTTGCTTTAAACAAAATGTCTGTTTGGCATGACAGTATCTTATCTTTATAAAAAATGTCTTGTTTATGGTGCAGAGATTTCAAATTCTAAGCAACATATGGTTTAATTACTGTTGCCACAGACCACTAAAAAACAATCTCTTCACAGTGCTTGAAGGAGGTGTTGCCAGTTGAAAGCAGAAAAATTAATTCCTTCCAGTAGCATGACTGTAATGCTTCTAAACATCTCCTTTTTTTTATTCAGTTCAATATTTTATGGTGGTTTCAATGAGAAGTGTTTGATACAAAGAGGGAAGGAGCTGATATTTTCCACTGCTCAATGTTAACAACCAGATATCTAGTGAAAACCTCTGTAAATTACCATTTACTTGCTGCAGTTTTTGTGTCTTCTAGGACTTAAAATAGATTCATTTTCCTGTAACTTCAAGTTGGGCAGACAGATACCTGTATTTGATGCTTATAGCAGTACATGATATACTTTCCCACCTTACAGCTGCTTCCTGGCCTACCTTCCCTGCCTGCTCTGACAAAGTTATTTTCTAGATTAATTTAAATTACTTTCGCCTTGTCCAAAAAGTCAAGGTTTCAACCACTTGTCTTGAAAAGAAATGCACCTCTCTAGGCATTGGAATTATCTGCTGCCCATCTTTATCCTGCTCTTGAACTCAGGTGACCCTGATTATGACAATCAGAACATTGCCATTGCTATCACCTCCTTTTCCATCTACGACTCCACTTTCACATTGCCAAGCATATTATGGACTTCTCACTACTTAGGATCAGTCTGAATGGTCATAACATCCTGGTGTCTTCTGTACGCTTTTAGTCGTACTGCAGTGCTCTTGTTAGGTTAGCTGAAAATTAACAATGAAAAAGTACAATTTTATTTAAATTTAAATTTAAATTTCTTTTTGGTAATGCCTACCTCTGCCACCACTCAGTATGGATATTTAAATGAGAATGCTAAAAGTAAAACTTTGACAAACAAGAAGAGGAGTTTGCAATTTTGCTGGAGGACTCCAAAAATAGTGTTTATCTGAGAGTTCCTTCAGGTCTCTGGACGCTGAAAACCTAGCTTGAATGAGAGATTTTCCCCCAAACTTTCCACAGGTATTAATATTATTTCTAGTGGCAGGCTTACTGATAAAACTCTAGGCAAACTCCAGGAATTAAAGTGTTAAAAAGAACACTTTATGCTAGAGCCTTGCTAATATGAAATTTTTTAGACAGTTGCTTCATGAACTTAGAATCTTTGCTGAAGTTGCCTTTAGAAATCTTTATACAACCTTGAAATCTCCTGGTAAAAATGCAAATAGAAAATAGACCTTCTGTGAGTCAGAAACTCCCACACTAACATGTAGCAACAATAGAAAAAAATATGGGAGATTGGTAAAATGCAGAACGGCACAGCTGTGAATGCCACCTAAAAGCTGAATATGAAATCTAGAATTGATACTGAGAGAGTATCCTGGTAAGTAAGTGAATGATGACTGGAGCAGCCTTTTTCACATTTGTAAAAATTGCTTTTTGGAGGGAAGCCTTTGAATTATGAAGGAAATGTATCTTCTGCTTACTGCACCTTAGAATTGTCCTAAATAAGTGTTTGGCACCCCCAGTTAAGTCAAATCTGAACAAATCCTTTCTCTAAGCCGGAAAAAAATTCCTTTCCTTTTTCATTAAAGGATACCAGAAAGGAGGATAAAGATGAAATCTAAAAATACCTTCTAGTCTGTGAAGTTTTGGGTAGTTAAAAGATCTTCACTTAATTAAATAGGTGAAATACTAATGTTGGATTTTGCCACACAGAAGGGGAGTGGACTAGATTGAATCGGCTGCTGTTTACATCAGTAGATAATACACATATTTTTGCCAGTCAAAGGCAGATTGCTGTAAAACCATAATGGACTCTAAATAAACAGATCTTTCCCTTTTACTTCGTAAGGATGAGGTGGATCTGAAGCAGAGCTGATGAGAGAGGCTGGATAGAGTATTGATACGCAGAGATGACAAGGCACTCAGTGTCATTGTGTATCATGTACTCTGTGAGACAGAAATTACTGGTCTGACTTGGATGAACAGTTTATGTGGCTGCCTCTACGTAACCTGGAAAATGACTATGTATAAATTATATGTGTTTGATAAATAACCATCCACATACTTTCTCACGTTCATTGAGACTAAGCTTTTTCGCTACTCATGATGACAGCAATACTGCTAATTATTGCCATAGTAAGCACAATAAAGTATAACATTTCTATGCACTAAACCTAAAGAGGTAACTTATTGCAGGCCCAAACAATATTCGTGGCATTCATCTAAACTTTTCTTTCAGCCTAGCCGTTGCTCAAAATTTTAGTGTGAGCTCTCCTATAGCAACCACTCTCAGTTGCTTTATTCAGTGCCCCTGTGCTCTTCAACTATTATTTTCTGTGGCATTCACTGACACACCATAGGAACAGTCAGCAATCACTAATCACCTGTGCCTCACTGGAACTGGGTTTGCCAGGAAAAATTAACTTCTTAGTTTTATACTGGTGGAGTAGAGCAGCTCCCACACAATAATGACACTGCAGAGCCATGACACCCTTCTTGTCGTTGCTCCTGACCTCATGTTTCTGCTTCACCTACCCTCTTCCTGACTGTAAGAAATCATCAGGAATCCAGAAGTTACCACAGATTTCCTCTGGTTTTTTTTCTCTGGGTTGTTGATTCTTGAATTCTTTACAAAGGCACTTTTGAAAATAGTAATTTGAAATTTGGCACAACTTGAAGATGTTTCCAAAAAGCCAGTTCCTCTGGGATGGCATAGCTGTATTTCTAAATGACTCTCCCACCCCTCAGGGTCTTTATATCAACAACTTTGCCCTGTTATGTTTTATATAAAACAAAAGTTGCTTCGTGACATCTGCCCAGCTGTTATTATTTTTCTCTTTCCTCCCATGTACCATGCAATCATCTGTATCACCATTCGAGAACATGCCATTTTAAAAAATTGGGAAAAGTATGGAAAATATCCATGGCACAAATTCCAGAGTCAAACTGCATATTTGACCCAGATCAGTATGTTTAAAAAATAGCATCTTGGAATTAAAAAAATATAAATAAAACAACTACATAAAATTACTTTCTCATTGATACTGTGGTAGGTGACTCTAAAAGATAGGCTCCATATTGATTCATATCTTTCAATAATCCTTTTCCTGAGACATTCATGTTTCGGCCTTCTACCTGATCACACCTGGCCTCTACTGACATCTACCTCAAGCAAAATGTGCCTAAAGGAAAAAAGAAATATAAACTGCCATACACTCTGGGTAAATGCATCTTCAATGACAAAGAAATCTGAGCGTTAACTCCAGAAAAGGTTAGTGAAAACTTTCTGTAAGAAGTAAAATCTATCTCTGCCTTGGAGTGATTTGTTCTGCCCTGATAATGCCTAGCTACTCTAAAGCTGGTATACCTGGTTTGGGCAGCAACCTTCCTCAGTCAGGTGGATACATAGCCCCACAGGTTTCTTAAGTATTCTCTTTCTCATTAGGGCATCTTTTTCTTCGACAACCTCCAGCAATCTGAAGCGACACAGCAACTTTTTAGGTGAGGCTTGCTTGAACTCACTTTATCAAACTTGAGAAAAAACTAGCCTAGAGGGAAAGGAGCTGGTGGTAAAATGGCTTTAGGGCATCCTCGTCATAACTGCTGGGCTACGCTTAACCGTCTTTTAGCAAAGCCACACAAGAAGACCAAAAGGTTTAGATTGCACAAATAAATGCTTGTTGCTTACTGAGTGGCTGCAGATGGACTTCCATTGAAGTCCAGTGCAACAAAGGATTGGTCTTTTATGTGGTTTTCTTTCTTTTCTTATACATGAAAATCTGACTATCTGGTCTTACTATTTTTACTATTAATTTTCTGAGGAAGAATGAACAGGAAGTTCCACCTCAATACAAGGAAGAATGTCTTTACTGTGCAGTGCCAGTGAACTGGCACAGATTGCCCAGAGAGGGTGTGGAGTCTCTCTCACTGGGGATATTCAAGAATCACCTGGTCATGATCCTGTGGGATGTGCTCTGGGATGACCCTGCTTGAGCAGGGAGGTTGGACCAGCTGACCCACTGTGGTCCCTTCCAACTTGACCCATTCTATGATTCTGTGGGGCAGCAGTGATGAAACTTTCATGCAGGGTCAAAGGACATTGTCTACTAGAACAAAATCACACATTACATTTTACAAGCTGCCATAAATGCAAGTAGGCTTTTTATCAAGGAGAAAATGAAAAAAAAAATCCAAGCTAAAAAGAATTCATCTAATTGTGACAACAATAATTTTAACATAAAAGAATTTTTCCATGTCACTAACACTTAAGAGACATGTATTGATCATGGGGGTGGTATCATGGACAACTTGTTTCCCCATACTTTGTAACAATTAATGAGGCAAAACACATTCCGAGGGGAAGAAACAGCCATTTCAAATCAGTCTTTGCTATGTGAAGGTGCTAAATAGAGGTGTTCTACACAATGCATTCTCAGGATGAGAAAGGTCGAATTATGTAGGATAAATGACACTGTGAGAAATAGCAACAGAATATTTTCCTATTTTATTTTACTCCTTTAGAGCTCAGCCTCCTTTAAAATGAAAGTTGACTGACCTTGCAGGACAAGGATCCAGATTACACTCTTGAAGTTTTGGCTTTGGCTTGATATTTTCAGGGTAATAGTGACAGTATTGATCTGCTACTACCCGATTGCTTCTCAGATCAAAGCACTCAGCAGATGTCAGTTGATAACCTGCAATACACAGAGGAATAAATAATATGAGATGTGGTGTTCTTCCAATCTTGCTCTGAAATGTATCTAAGTTCTGGTTTGGTAAAAACAAAACTAATTTCAACTTGCTTCAGTGCTTTTGGACATAACAGCTGTTGTTTTACAGGACAGATTGAAAACAGCAATGTAAATCACACGCAGTAGGAAACAAAAGATAACTAGTATGGTCAAACAAAAATTCAGAAGCCTAGAAAAAACCAGGAAAAACAAAGGCTGAGGTTTCTTAGTCACCAAGATTTGTGCCCTTAGTTTCAGTATAGAGAATAAACCTGCTGGTAGGGACAGGGATGAATGGAGACATCTTGTTTTACCAAAACAGGCCCAAATCCCATCAGCCCTTATGTTTGACAGCTGTAGCATTAAATGCAGATATGTAGCTACCAAGATATACTTTATCTACAGAGTCGGGCAGGATACTGAAAATCTACAGGCTACTACCACGTTGCTAAATCCCCTCCTTCATTTAGTTGTAACTATTTAAATTTTCAGATTCTGCCCATTTTAAGGTCCAAAACTCAGGGCAGCAGTTGGGACAGGTCATGAATGCAGATTACAGTTTCTGAAATACAGTGGTAATTCATTACCTCCACCACAGGATGCTGAACAAGGGAAAAAATCAGTTTCCCTCCATCTGTGAATGATAGGCTGGTAGAAGATGAACTGGACTGAACTGTCAGCAGCACCAGCATAATGGATCTGAAAAAGAGGTTACATCAAAGAGTGAACCTAGCACAAATGCTGGGAAGAAGTATTCCACCACCTAACACAAATGCTGGGAAGAAGTATTTCACCACACACATCTTGCAGATCGGAGACACCTTGCAGCTTCATGAAATACCAGATATACTTTGCAATAGGAAAACTAAGTACAAAAAAAAAGCATTGATTGGTGGCAAAATCTTGGGTTCAAAACACAGTCAAATAAATTTCTGTGCATACCCATTCTGAGATCATATTCTGAAATAATGAGTGCATGGCAAATATGTGGTTAGTGCTACTGAATAATCTTATAGGGACAGAGGATAGGGACTGATGTTTAATTAATCAGAAAATCACCTTCCACTATCTACTGTCCCTGACACATGGACATAGATTCTAGATCTTTAATATTCCCCAAAAAACATTCTCTGATCAGTTATAACACACTTGATAGTACAAACATGGCAGGCTGTGCTGTGAAAAATAATAAATACTATAAAAACTTTAATTCACCTTTTTTTTATCCTGAGGTGAGGTCTTTATTTCATTCTCCTTTGTGGCACTGTCATTATTATGAAGTTTGTTCTTTTGCTTACTTTATTTTGCTCGTAAAAATTCTTCTTTCACTCATAGGCATGGAATCCTGACTGGGGCTAAGTGCATGTCTGGAAAATTGTCTATAGAGCTTACAAGCTACCTGAGCTTAAAAGCTAGCATGCTTCCAGTACTATGCATGCTGAATGGATTTCCCACATAAACAAGAGTTTGTAGTGCAAGGACTGCAATATAAGAGACCTTCACACTGGTAAAGCAGCACTACTTGCACCTGGCCCAGTAAAAAAGTCCTTCCTGTCTGGTATCTGTGCTGATTAATCCAGTCTTGAGGACTTCAAAATCTCAGCAGGTCATCCCTTGTCCTTACCTCTGCATGAACAGCTGGCAAGGGAAGAACAAAAATCTGCTACTGAAAACCTCTCCTATTTGGTTATTTGTCCCAGGACACAGTGTTTCAGTGCTGCTTGAGCATCTCTGCATCAGTGGCACGATACTATCACAGTAGAGAAAACTGCCAAATCACAACTAGAAAAGATGGACCCTTCCCCAAGGCAGTACTGCTGCTCTCAGAAGCAATCCTCCCCCCTTTTTTCAGACAGCTTAAACTGTTTAACCACTGCCTCCTTTTCCTTTTATTCTCTCATGTTTTGAGTGAGTCTCCTAGTTTCGGAAACACCATTTTTCAATCTGCCTATCCCTTTCTCTTCTCTTCTCTCTTTCCAAACACCAAGAGACACTGCCAAAGAATGGCCTGTGAAACAGAAGCAAAAATATGACAAATTGAGATGAACTTTGTAACTCGGGTTGTTTGTTTTGTTTTCCCCTGTAGATGGACAGCAACATGATTACAAGTCAAGATATATCTTGAAGAGCAGGAGGAGGGCAAGAATATTGATCTGTGTATGAGGTCTGGTCCACTGAGACTAAGGCTGCCCTTTTCTAATTAAACAGTGATGTCAATTCTCAAAAGGAAAAAAAACCCAAACCAGCTGTAGCAATAGAACTGCTTCAGCAAATGGGAGGCCTTTTGCACAGATCAATATTGTTTGAATGTGTGTGTCAGAAACAGGATACCTAATTCCTTGTGTGGGGATGGTGCATTAATTACACACTTCAGAAGGGTCTTTCCGGGCTCATGAAAGCCTCAGGCACTCCTGGGAAAAATGTTCTGTTGTGCTGGAAGCCATCTGGGGAGGTCTCTGATCTCAATGTGCAGGAAAGGCATTCTCTGGGGAGAATTCTGCCTTTACTCTTTGTTTTTTAAGGATCATCAGTGATTCCTAAACTCAGATCTACTCAGCAGTATGGTCTGCAGTGAATCATGAGGAACAGACCAAGAGCTCACACACGGGCTGCTATAAAAGGAAGGGAAGAAAAAAAGAGTTTACTTTAAAAGAAAAACTTAAAAAATCAAGAAGAAAGAAGAGTTCCTCTCTCTCTGCAGACTATTCCTACATGTCTGGAATTATCTGTCTGTTTCGACACAGAGAAAAGACAGATGTAACATCTTTTCCAGCTGATTGTGGAAGTCACTCATACAGCCTCATAAAAACATAGGACGGAAAGAATTACAGTGAGCCACAGTCATAAGCTCAAAGTGTACAAAACAAGCAAATAAAAGAAGCATACACAATATTGTGGTTTTTTAAAGGAGTATTGTAAGCAGAAGAGGAACAATATACGGTGATTCCACATAGCAAAAACTTCTTTTTGACTTTGTTTGACTGTTTGTTAAAGCTAAGATCTTTATCCAGGAAAAAACATCACTGGCTACTTGAGCCCTGAATACTCAGAGTGAGACTTGATAGCTAAATGCTGTAAGAAATGTCGTGGTTTGACCGCACAGGGCCAACTCCCACACATTGAAATACTCAGCTCTGTAGTATGATGAAATTTTTTACCCTTGCAGTATTTGCAACACCCTTGTAGCTATGAGAAATGCCAAAGATTCAAATAGAGATGGCCATCACCTGAGAATCTTAAACTAGACCTCTAACTAACAATGAGTTTTGCATACTTAGGTAGCTGAACTAGAAAAAATGGCAATTGATCATTATATTTGCAAATAAAATCCTATCTAAATTTATTAACAGCTTAAGTCAGAAGTACCCACATCTTGAAGAGCACTCAGCCCTGCATTTGTGCACTGCAACTCCCCAGGGATTATCCTTGACTTCCTTTAACTTTCAGGGGAATTTGCAGCATTCCTAACACCAGAGCAGCCCTTACCACTTTCACAGAATCACGGAATGAACGAGGTTGGAAAAGACCTTTGAGATCATCAAGTCCAACCTATGACCAAACACCTCCTCATCAACTAAACCATGGCATCCAGTCTTTTTTTAAACACCTCCAGGGACAGTGATTCCACCACCTCCCTGGGCAGACGATTCCACTGCCCAATCACTCTTTCAGTGAAGAACTTTTTCCTAATGTCTAGCCTAAACTTCCGCTGGTGCAGCTTGAGACTGTGTCCCCTTGTCCTGTCAGTGGTTGTCTGGGAGAAGAGGCTGACCCTCACCTGGCTACACTCTCCTTTCAGGCAGTCATAGAGAGTGATAAGGTCACCTCTGAGTCTCCTTTTCTCCAGGCTGAACAACCCCAGCTCCCTCAGCCGTTCTTCATAGGGCTCATGTTCCAAGCCCTTCACCAGCCTTGTTGCCCTCCTCTGGACACATTCGAGCATCTCAACATCCTTCCTGAACTGAGGGGCCCAGAACAGAGCACAGCACTCAAGGTGTGGCCTCACCAGTGCCAAGCACAGGGGAAGAATGACTTCCCTGGTCCTGCTGGCCACACCATTCCTGATACAGGCCAGGACGCCGTTGGCCTTCTTGGCCACTTGGGCACACTGCTGACTCATGTTCAGTTGGCTGTTGACCCAAAAGAATAACACCAGTCATCTAAGGAACAGGTTAAAACTAGAGTCCTCAGAATATCCACTGTCTTGCCTAAAGTCAGTATCAACAGAGATATCTTTTTTCCCTGTTGAAAGACTTGGAAAAAAAATAATCTCTTTTAGACTGTTTTTTACACTGATTTTGTTAATGCCTGCCTGGGATGATGCAAGGGAAGCACAAATTGTTGCTCAGTTGAAGTTGGGAGCTGATAAAATGCAGATTTGGTTTTGGAGATTTCACAGAAAGTTGAATGAAAACAAGAAAATAAAAATCTGAACACAAACAAAAGGCATGTAATCTTTTTCAGATATTCTCATCTGGTCTATGAACAAGAGACTGCAACATCTGCCTTCACCTTTACACTTTGTTGGTTTTTCCTATAGCTCCAAAATTTTATTAGTTCACATAAAACCAAACAAGTAAAGTTCCTGAAAGCCCAACCATTTCTTGCTTGATTTTGGCAGTGTATGCCCGAACCATTTGTTTCTGTTCACTGAAGAACATCTGGTCTGACCTACAAAACTGCAGTAGTTTACTTGGACAGTTTCAAAATTTAATCAGCAGTTTATAACCAGCAGTCATAACCAAGTAATTATTAATGTTACTTGTACTGCTAAGCCGTGAAAAGTGTATTCAATAAAATGCGCTCATTTTATGCAGTTGGGGCGAGGTGAGGAGGAAAGACACCATTTCTTTCTTGTCTGTGTGTGTTCCAAAATGCGGACAGAGAATGGGAACTTATATTTCGTACCTCAGAATGACAGAATCATTCAGGTTGGAAAGACTTCTCAGATCATGGAGTCCAACCTTTGACCAAACACCACCATGTCAACTAAACCATAGCACTAAGTACCATGTCCAATTGTTTCTGGAATATTTCCAGGGATGGTGAGTCCACCACCTCCCTGGGCAGCCCAATGCCTGACCACCCTTCCAGTGAAGTTCTTCCTGATGTTCAACCTGGACCTCCCCTGGCGGAGCTTGAGGCTGTGTCCTCCCGTCCTGTCAGTATCTGCCCGGGAGAAGAGACTGACTCCCACCTCGCTACAGCCTCCTTTCAGGTGGTTGTAGAGAGTGATAAGGTCACCCTTGAGCCTGCTCTTCTCCAGGCCAAACAATCCCATCTCCCTCAACGACTCCTCATAGGAATTATTCTCTAGGCCCTTTACCAGCTTTGTTTTCCTTCTCTGGAATTGCTCCAGCAAATTTTGTCTTACACAATTTGATCTAGTCTACTATGATCTAGCTCCATGCCACCATGCTTATTAGAAAAGTTCTAATGGATTCTCCCATATTATCATTGCTCTTCCGATTCCGATTCTGATTCTGAATGTTTTCTGCAAGTTCCAAATACCAAATCATCAGATTGATACTAATGAAAGTAATTAATGAGAAATCTGACAAATGTAATTTTGTGCTTCTCATGCCAGTATAAAAAAATATTCTACTCATTCTATTCAATGTTGCTGATTGTATGTAGTGATACCTTGCAATGAAAAAAAAAGGAGGATGTACAAGAGACTTGTTGCTGTTAATAATTTGCTCATGAAGGAAATAGAAGCCAGACATTGTCATGGGAAAATGACTTTACAAGCTTGTTTAAAATAACATTAGAAGTACATAAAATGTAAATAATGAGAGATGCTGAAGGCTTTCAAGCATATGTTTTAAGACTGGATTACACCATAACTTCTCTGAGTTTGCCTTGCCATTCCCTTGGAATGCTGAAAGGACCTCTGCCCTCAAGGTCCAGGGAACATGTCTGCTGTCCACTTCTGCACTCATGTCCCCTGATCGTGTTAGTCCCGTGTTGGATCAGCTTGTTTTTAGGGTTGTCTCTCTTATGAAAGTCAGCTCCATCTGTCGCTTGTCAATTTAAACCTCTAAATCAGCCAGAGAAATCACTCTGAAATTACATTAACACTGATTTACATATTTTATGAAGTATCTCTGAATTGAACTTGCTCACCCTGCCCCAATCTTGGATTAAGCAGTATTCCTTGAGGTGATGAGTGTGTTAAAAAGCCTTTAGATGAATTCTCTCAAAAAGCCAAAATAGAACACTAGAAGGTTCAAATCTTTTACCAGTTCCATTATTCTGACGAAAAGAAGAAAAAAAGAGAAAACCACTGCAGTGGATAGCTGGCAGTAATGGAACCTGAAGTACCAGCTATAACAATTAATCATCTGTAAAGAATCCACTAGTAAGTGCAACAAACGTGGATGTTTCTCAAATGAAAAGACCAAAATCATTCCAGAACCAAAGGCAACCCCAAATACACCAAAACCAGATCTGCTGCATCTCTGCTGTGATACCACACACAATATCCCTGTCGTTGTGGAAAGACCATTTCACCACCATCAACATGCTCCCAGGGTAAGAGAATTTACCTTCAAACAAGGCACCTTAATCGTCACTGCAGAATATTTATTAACCTTAATTTATTAATGGCAATATCTAGGAAATCAATGTAAAAAGAGGATCGTATTGTGATAGATCCTGTATAAAAATAAAATTAACAAATTGAAAGGGCATTTTTTGCCACATACACACAAATTGTTAAAATGATGGAAACTGAACAAAGCTGGCACCAAGCCTTCATAGCACTAAAAAATGACCGATTTTTGAGAGACAGATGTAAAAAAGTTACAGAATAAGAAAAGAAAAACTTACAAATAGCATTTTGTCAGAGGAACAGAAAATTACATGTCTAAAAAACTGCCTCTACTGCCTTAAAACCTGCCAGTACATTTCAGATCAGCAGTATTTTAAAGAAGTATGTAAAATTAATCATAACACATCTTCATATCCAAACAGCATCCACTCAGCAGTTTCAAATGATGTACTGGTTGAGCACAGGAATCACAAATCAAAATCACTGATGATCATATTCAGTCTACTTAAATGCATGAACTATGGTTTAAAACATATGAACACAGGTAGAAATTTGTAGCAGTTTTCAGAAGGTGCTTCATGAGTAATGAACAAAACTTCAATAACTCCTAGATCAGTTATGGGGTAAGTAGATAGAATGTAAAAAGGGAACAGAAATTGAAGACTACCCTGAGAAAGGTAATGTTTTCTGAGCATTGTGGTTTGCTTTGTCAAAAAAATAAAGGTAGTTTTATTATTCTAGGTTTTTTCCTAGGTCCCTCACCAAAGGTCCTAGACAGATCCTCCTAGAAAATCCTCCCATGAACTGATGAATGGGTAACAAATAATGGTCTAATAACCTGCTCTTACAATGGATGAAGGACTGTGGAATCCCTCAGGGATACGTGCTACGGCATGAGTTGTTAGCCAGATGCCCAGATGAGCAGGATAAAGGGTCAACCATGAGCTTACCAAGTTTGCTAATGAAAAAAGTTATGAATGGTGCCTAAAATTGAAACCAGCTGTGAAAGCACTCAAAGTTTTGACGGACTAAATTTGAGTTCAGTAAAAAAAAAGAAGTAATGCCTATGGGAAAACCAAATTAATTATATATGCTAATTATACACAAATCAGTTGCCCACATTAGCTTTTACAATTCAGAATGGTGGTAGGGTTGTTTTAGGTATTCCTCCAAAAATATCAGCTCAGTGTGCAGCATCAGTCAAAAACATCAATAGAATTTTGCAGAAAGGAAGAAAAAGGAGAGAAAAGCACACAGCCAAGCAGAATCCATTTGTCCTGATTATTATGTGTACAGAATCATAAAACTACTAAGGTTGAAAAAGACCTCTAAGATCATCCAGTCCAACCATTAACTCGACATTGCCAAGTCCACCAGTACTCCATGTCTCTGAGCACCACATCCACACAGTTTTTGAACACTTCCAGGGTTGGTGATTCCATCACTTCCCTGGGCAGCCTGTTCCAATGCTTAATCAGCGTCTCAGTGATGAAATTTTTTCTAGGATTCAATCTAAAGCTCCTCTGGCACAACTTTAGGCCATTTCCTTTTGTCTTATTACTTGTTACCTAGAGAAGAGACTGACCCCCACCTCATTACAACTTCCTTCAAAGTAATTGTAGAGTGTAAGTTCACTCTTTTTCAACATATATATTTATGTATAATTATCTCTTTAAATAAAATAGCTATTGAATAATTTTATTACATTTTATTAATTAGACATCTATTTATAGGAAATAGATTCTTTCAAAATATACATTTATGTAAATAAATACTAATCAAAAATTACATATTTATGTGTATTTTAAAAAATTGTGACTGCATAATCACAGTGAAACCAGGAAAAGGACAAGGAATGGAAGTAATGATAAACTTTTTATGGATCATCTTTGATAAAAAAGTAAAGATTAAATAGAGTAAGACATAAGAAGGACACCGACCTATGGGAGTGAGTCCAGAGGAAGTATGAAGAAGACCAGAGGGCTGGAGCACCTCTCCTATGAGGAAAGGCGGACACTGATTTTTGTCTTTTTTCTTTTATATATTCTCTGTATCCTTTACACATATACTTGTAGCTTTGCAGCCTATTATTGTAACTTAGCTTCAGTATTTTTCTAGGCAGAAAGACAAAACATGTTCCAAAGTCCCTATCCTATCTTGGCTCTTTCTGGGAACAAAGGCTGAAAACCAGCTCTTCGAGGCACGTATTCATCAACAAAGTTTAGGTCTGTCTGAGGGGGGAGGATTTAGAGGGGGCTTGGACTGAGGGAGGAATTGCATCATCACTTGTGCTCCTAACTGGTGATTTTTGTCAAATACGCTAATTTGCTAAACCTATAAAAACTGTATTAACCCTGTGCGGGTGGGCTTCTGTGGACATTTTCCATATTTGCCCCTGGAGGCCTCCAATAAAGACCAGCCTTCATATCACCTCTTATACTAATATTATCTCGAAAGTGTGTGTTCTTTCATTCCTAGATTCTTAAGGCATCAGGACAGTTGGAGTAGTTCAGCCTGGAGAATGCACCTGACAGCAGCCATTCAATACCTAAAGGGGGCTACAAGAGAGCTGGAGAGGGGCTTTTGACAAGGGCATGTAGAGACAGGATGAAGGATAATGGTTTTAAACTGGAAGAAGGTAGATCTAGTTTAGATAATAGGAAGAAATTCTTTAGTGTGAGCATGGTTAGACACTGTAAAATGTTGCCCAGAGAAATTGTGGATGCTCTATCCTCGGAAATGTTCAAGACCAGGCTAGATGTAGCTTTGAGCAAGTTGATCTAGTAGAAGGTGTCCCTCCCCATGGTAGTGGAGTTTGAACTAGAGAATCCTTGAGGCTTCTTACAACCCAAACCATTCTATGATCCTACGAAGACACTACGAAAGAGGCAAATAATGATGACAGAGATACCAAATACAGAAGTAAAGGAGAAAGGAGCTAAACAGTAGTAATAATTTCCTGTTTCTCAGAGTGGGAAAACCAGAAGGAATCAGTGAAACTATTGCACGAAGGTTTGAACAATGAGACGTGTTCCTTATTTTACAGTGTATTGTTCATTATGGAAATCATCGCATGGCCTAACGGTCAAATATATTGATTAGGAGAATGATCATGTTCTACATACTATCAATTGAAATAATTTATATTGAACAGAAAAAAAAGGTTGATATGGAATAAAAACTGTAAATTGTTTTCAAAAGGTCTATTTCATGGTTTTCCATAACTTTCACCTCATTTGCCAAAATAGGAAAAAAAATATTTTTCCTGAACTTGTCACAAGATCTAGTCAAGATAAATAATGATTGCATCTCTTTTCAGGCTAGTCATTACTTGTGAGTTTGACCTAGAAATTATAACAAATATTGTATATTTTTTGGATATCAGGAAATCGGATGGGGTGATTTTTATGACTATTACTAGGAAAAGAAATATTGAATGCAAACATATGTTGATAAAAGCCATTGATACAGACATGCTTCCAGCTAAGTCCAATCTGCAGTGTGCCAAAATGACCTCAAGAAGACACATATTTCAAGAGGTACTTTTGCTTTACAACAAACTGTCAATATCCCATTGATCCCTTCTAGATGAAACAACGTGTTTCAGTGAGTTGACCTCACTAACACAAAAGCTGAATCAGTCACACTAGACTTTTACTATTATTATTTCTGTGCACTCAGCCTTAATTCTATCTCGCCTGCTTCCAGGAGCACCATCTTAACCCCAAGCTGTCAGTGCTCCCAAGATTCTTCACCACTTCCCACGTAATCTGAAGCCTTCTCCCACATACGAGGAATAATCTCTTCTGGAAACCTTTGCCAGCATCAGAACTAAATTGCACAGAAGACCCTTACTGTCTTCACCCCGAATCCTCATACGATAATACCTCAAATATCCAACTACATGTGAACCATAAACAGTAGCTCTTTGCTGCTAGAGCAAATTTGCATCATTTGGCCTCTGCCTTAAAGCATGCATTGAAATAATTTATTTCATGCCACAAAATAGATCACTGTGTGCTCCTTGTTCAAAGAAACATTTAATCCAACCCTGGCCCTAGCCTGACAGGGCCCATCAACCTCTTTGCCAGCTGGCTGCCTGTATGTGCAGGAGATAATTCTCCTGCATGCCCTTGCAAGTCCCAGGAAGTCTAGACTAAGTCCCAGCCTTATTTTCTTTTGCTAGCCTGGACTGTTATCAAATGCGTTTATCTCACCAGCATTTCCTGCCAGTGCCAGATTGCAGCTGAGCCAACAGTTGTCTGGCTAGTTCTAGAGGTCTGTGTAATTCAGCATCCACTTTTGAGACGCACTTTATGATTCTTTGGACAATTGGTGGCCAAAACCCTAATTTCAGCAGTAACTCTGCCCACGTGAGCCCACTCCACACCATTTCTAAATCAGCCAGCAGTACACAGCCACCAGCACAAAAAAAAGCACCAGAGAGTCTCTCCTGGCAGCAGCCCTTAGCCAAGACTTGTCAGCCCTAGCACTACAAAAAGACAACATCAGTATAACGCAATCCTAATCCAAATACCTCTAAAAGCCTCCAGGCAAACATTTGTGCAATCCAACTTTATGCATCCCTCATGCAAAGGATATGGTCCGGGCAGCACTATGAATGAACCCTCATCGATACCAGGGATCTAAACCCAACATAAACATAGTCTAGCCTAGATCTAGGCCTACAATTGTTTCTCCTCCAAACCAAACCCAAGCCCAGATAATACCCTTCACTAGACCTCGTTTTAAACCCACTGGTCCTTGCTGGTTCACACCTCAGCCACAGGGTTAGGGCCCTAGCTATGCAACAATCAGCCTGGGAAGCAGACCCTAACAGGCTGTGCTTTCCCAGCCTCACTCTTCACTGGCAGTCGCTACTGGTGGTTTCAGCAAGCCTGTAACTAATGTAAATCATATTTACAGTCACCTGGTGATGACTGTTCTCATTATATGGTCATCTGTAGACCCCATCTGACAGTACTGCTTCATCCCGCTCAAAGGAGAGCAGATGCCTGACCTGAAATGAGTACCCCAAGATTCTCTGTTTAGGGTCTGAAATGTACACTATCAACAGAGGAGATGTTTTAGCACAGACAAGTGAACAAACATGACACCGGCAGCAGAGCAGATCAGGGGCAGCTCTGCTGTAAAGGGCATGCCCCCCTGTGTGATATTACTACTCTGATCTCTAGACTACAGAAACAGACAGATTCCCAAATGAAAACAGACCTTCATTTCTTCAGGATTGTATCAAACATGACACATTTTCCTTATAGAAAAGAGGCATTTCTATTCATCTGAACCAGAATTGTGTACTGAAAACATCAAGAGAAATCACCAGAATTTAGGAAAAGTAGTTCTAGTGGGATTTAAGTTTACTGGCATGTTTTGCAGGTCTTTAGCCTTTCAAAAATTAGAGTTTACAATGGAGACTCATAATTCTCAAATAAGCAACATAAAAAATAAGAACATGAAAAACTTTGCTCCTTCTTCAATTTTGTGATAACAACTTTTTTTTTTTTTTTTTAAATACAGCTCTTTTACTAAATTATTTTTACTATTTACGCATCTTGTGAAAAGATTGCCAGGAGTTTTGCATAAGAGGAATGTACCATCGACTATTACACAGTAAAGAAATCCAGTAATTATACAACTCAGCTCCTCCAGGAACAGCATGAGGTTTCTTGCAATTTTAAAGCACCCCGTGTTACCAATAAGAAACTTAAGCGTCAACTCTCACATCGAGTTTCTACTCCTGAATTAAATCCAGGTGTCTAAGTTGACCTGTCTGAATAAGAGCATTCAGGGTCAAGTGAAAAGGATTACAAGAATAATTCTGGAGACAATGATTCTAAAACTAGAGTTCTGCTACATCTACAAATTCATTTAGATCTGTTTGCATAAAAATCTGCCTTGGCCCAGGAAAGTAAATCTTGACACACAAAGAGATCCCACTTCATACAGAAAACTTACTAACACCACAGAGAAGTATTTAATCTTATTTTTTTTTAAAAAAGAATACTACTTTAACTTCAAAACCTGAAGGCAAAATAATAATGGATAAAGTAAGTATGAAAAGCAGTTTCTAAGTCTGACTTAACTGAGAGGTAGCATCTTGGATTGCATGCATCTGTACATGCTTATATCTGGTAAAATCTAATAAAATAAATATCCAGAAGAAGAAAAAAAGAAAAAACCTGTTAGAAAAATAATTTAATAGTACAGGATAATATCTGTGTTGCACGAAGTAATAGCTGAAGTATCTTATATAGCTGTTGATTAAAAAACTAACTAATTCAAGAGCAGAGAATTTTTTTAGTGCCTAATCCATTGTGAAATTTAATGTTAACCTTAGAAAAGGTCCTACAACTATGAACAGCTGGTTGGGGGTTTTTGGTGTATCTTTCTATATCTGCAAAAGACAACAGATTTAACACTTAATGAGTCATGTTACTCTGACTTTCAAAGGTGCAAACTCATAGCAGAACTCAAAATAGTTTCATCTCAATTCAGCAGTGTCTGTTCTGCCCATGCCTAGCCAACTTGTACACTCATATTGGTCAGACTGTCATCATTTAAACAGAGTACTCCTTTGATTTAACCAGCACTTCTTACCTTGCTTTAATAGAGAAGGAAATGCAAGCACTAACGGATAAAGGTATTTTCCCTGTCATAAAAGACAACAGTGGAAATATAAGAAAAAAGAGTACAACCCTCCCGTTACCATTTCAGGGCAATTGGTCTACATGATCAGCTGTTTCCCACAAATATATTATAACTAGGTTGCCAGAAATTCACAGACAGCAGAAATAAAACTAAGTGAGAAATACTTTTTACATTGCACTGATGCTCACCGTCTCTGTATCATCTGTAAAAGAGGTAAATGTGTTTCAGATATTTTGAGTTGAACAGTATCTATTGTAGTAAGGCACTTTTGTTCTCACATTCAAAGAGGAAGGAGCACACTCCTTAGTTTAGGCTTCTCCTTGTGAATGAGTTCTGAAAATTTCAATTTGCTTTTTGAGCTGCTAACATACCACGATGGGCAGGGGACAGTCTACAGGCCTGTGTTACTTCCCAAGCTAACCCATTCCAGCCCAGCTCAGCTTAACCCAGGGACAATCACTTAGGACATTTTCCAGTTCACTGTTCAAACCTCCAGCTGCCATCAGCTCAAGGTTAAAGCAAATGTCATCTACCTCTGGGGCTCATAGTGAAAAATATACATAGTCCTGGACATGATACAGGTTTTGCAGTTTTACAGCCGAAATCCTTCAGGTTCCTTGGACCTACTGGAAAAGGATTTATTTTATTGCAAGTCCCAAATGTTCATTTTCGTATGTTTGTTTTCCCACAGAATATGTGCATTGCTTCCAGCAATGTGTTTTAGATTACCTGGAAGAATAGAAATGCTCTAATGGGAGGAAACAATTTTCCTCTTATTGCCAGTGCAACAAAAAGCAGTTCAAAACGACTCTATGACTTCTCAAGCAAAGTTATCCCATTTATTTTAGAGCTTGGGGACTTCACTCTTCACTCTCTTACAGTCTTCCGTGCAACTACACTAGTATACATCCAACAAACTATGGGCCAAAGATACATCTTTTTACTTATCACAGACAAAGAAAACTGCATGTCATTGATTTATAAGTACCTCACTTGTGCATATAGAAAGTAATCTGTCTTTTCTTGAAATAGTTCATCTTTTCTTTTTAGGGCACTTATTGGCTATGCCTTTCTTGAGATAAACGCACTCTCTCTCTCCTGAGAAGTTTCCAGTGAGGCTTTCATCAAATATACAACCATAAAGAATTACATATAGAGTTCAAGAGATGGCATGGATTAGGCTTTGTGATAAACATCCATCAGAAAATTAAGAACTAGAAAAGTTCCTTCCATCTTCCTAGTACATCTTACTTTATGTTGCTCTAAGATGTCAATGACCAATGACCCTCACCTTGATAGTAAAGTCTGCAGTGAGAGGCCCAGATATTCTTAAGATCTCCTTGTCAGGAAACTTCTGGAAGTCAATGCTAGAATTTTCTACAAGGAAGGAGCCAGTGGTGCTGAGGCTGTTTTCACTCTTCACACCTTGGAGAGTCTTAGTTTCCAAATCTGACAAATAGTAAAAAATTGTCAGGAAATCAGAACATTGCAGTTTGAAGTGAGAGCAGAAAAAAAAAGCCAACACAAATTAGTAATACTGCAAATTTTTCCCATAGTTATTCACATTTGCACACTTTCCTTTTCTTTTTTCTCTTCCATCTGCTTTTTGTCTTTGTTCAAGCCCCAGATTTTTAGCTCACATTCCCCTCCTCACCCACAGGTCATGTTTTTACTCTCTTCCAGACACGCTAATCCATTCCTTGTTAGGCATATTTGCTGTTGTTTAACTCACTCTCAGTAAGTCACGCTCCTATGTGGAGCGTGACTCAGACCTTGGCCCATGAGCACAGTTAAGTTGCTGTACCCTCCTTCAGTTCAAAGGTGGGTCACTAACCACATGTTGTTGTGGTAGACAATTAACTGAGAGCAGGATATCCAGGAAAGAAAGATCAGTATGACCACAATCCCATTTCCTCTCCAGAAGCAGCCTGATCCATCCCAGTGGAGCAGAAGGGGAAGGTGGGTGCTGAACCCTCCTGAGCTCTCCACCTGGCTCTCTCTGTATTCACAGTTCCCCAGAAGTGGGCATTAATTCAGATACTGTTTTGTAGTAGCTACTTCTGATTGTCATATTAAATATAATGGCAAATTCTTAAATAGAAATCAACAGTGAGAAAGCAGTTCATCATCCAGCTAGCCTCCCTATCAACTCCAGATTATGCTTTACAGCACATTCACCAGTAAACTGTTTCTGGTAGTTATTTAAAAATGACAGGGCATTTCACTATGAAGGATTGCAAAGCTGCATACCTTTCACATGTATTTATGAATATATGCACAAAACCTCCAACACAGAGAGGCAGCTAAGGCATACCATTCATCTGTGATGGAGATATATTTTCAAAGACAACAAAAAGAAAAAATTGTTTTTATTTGCATATATTAGGTTGCTAAATAGGGAACAAAAAAGGTAATTGCAGTAATTAGACTGCTTTTCATGATGGATTAAGGGAATTAATTAATGAAGGAAGTTGCTGAGGCAGTACATTAAGAATTTGCACTGTATTAATGAATTCCTTGGTTTTCAGTGAGACCAGTCTCTTCCTTTGTGATGCACTTGGCAATCTATTTGTTTTTGGACAAGGCTGCATGCATCAGGAATAAAGATGGTTTTAAGACTTGTGTATATATAATCAGCCTCCTGTTGCCTTCTCCCACAACCAAAGTTCACAAGGCAAAATACTCCCTCCCCCTGCAACTGACTGCAACTCATACATATATAAAATCCTTTGATGGGTGAACAGAAAGATTCATGAAGACATCTGAAACAAGAAAGAGATATATTTGTACTTATTCATGTTTACACAGTGCAGTTAATCTAAATCTCAACCAGTGAGTGAAGCAGACCTTGCTGATTCAAATCTTTTTGTCATGAAATATGATATGGTCTGAGTGAAGCTTTAGATCCATCTCTCCAGCTAAAATCTCATTTCTCTCTGAGCTGTCTTATAGCTCAATTTTACTTAAACAATAACAAAAATATAAAATTTTTCTACCTTCGAAGAGAACATCTATTTTGGAAAAGAAGACAAGGGAGAAAGGAAGAGTGCATGTCATGTACTAGGAAAGTAATATCAGCCATACCAAAGCAGCTCAGAAATACCCGAAGGGCCACTTAAAACTGAGGTACAGGCAGCATTTGAACTTTTAACAAAAACATAATATATTTTTTCTTGGTTTATAACCTGTAATTTGCTGGTCTTTATCCACAGCTTTAAATCTGAAGAACCCACTGCTTTCTCAACACAAGTAGGGAGCTACAGTACAGGACTAGTAAGCCATCCCTTATTTTGATACCCTGTATAAAATTTTTGGGTGAAAGAAAATATGAAGATAGTGAACTTATGTCTGTATCTACACTGACAGATATAGAAGACATAAATCAGTGCTGCAGAAAATTCCTTTTTGGAAAGACTTTTGGAAAAGGAAAAGGGTAGCCCGACTTATCTTAGAATAATTTGTGCTACTGAGAGGTCATGCAATACAGTTTGGGGTTTTTTTCTGACAATAGATCGTATTTACTAATACGCTAATATTCATTTGCTGCTGATGAGAAAGAAGCAGCTTGTGAGCAGCTACTGCACTGGAAGATGAGAAAGAGGGGTGCCAGGAGTTTCTATTAATGAAACAAATGGGTTAGCCTTCAGCTCTAGGAGAGTATCCTCAAATCCTCAGATTTCTCCCAGAGAAGATGGATATACAGCTGCTGGGATACAGAGATGAAGCAGGAAAGTGTTATAGCCACCAAATTATGGGCTAGCAGAACTCAGTGGTCTTAACTCCTTGGACCAGTATCACTGTTAAGGAACAAGATTTCATTTGTGTACGTGGTTTCAGATCTTTAGAGTGTGATTTTGTGTGTGTGTGTGCACGCACACATGCACGGTGTGAGTGCATGTGTGTATCTAGAGAAGAGAGAAAGATTATCATAACAGAAATGTGTTAAAGTCATGAGCAGCTTAATGGCTGAGCTGAGCTGTAGGGAAGCTTATACTTTACTGTTCTCAATATTTCTTCACTCAGTGGTATGTATTTTATTAATTTTAAACAAAAGCACTTGACACCAAGTGAGCCAGCCAAAGGATAAGCAAACAGAAATGACTGAAAAATTATGGAGGGGCAAAGAATTCCGCACTGTTGGCCAAGGTCTGCTTTGAAAAGAGTGTACCACTGAGGAAACTGGGTCTGAGAAAACTTCTGAGAGTAGGACTCATCTGTGTGTTGAAATCAGTGATCTGAGAGAGGGAAACCAGACACCACAGCGTAAACAGAGCACTGCAGGTTACCAAGGTTCTCTTAAACAAGTGTACACCAACTTCTACTTACATAAATGATCAGGTCCTTTCAGCACGAGGCGAACTTGTCTGCTTCCATAGGGAATAGCAACCACTGTATCATCCACTGTGGGAAGGCAAAAATGCATGGAGTAAATAAGGAAAGAAATTCCCATCTGTTTTCAAATAAGCACTGAAATAGGTGTTTACAAGGCAGTCAAAATAAAAACCCTAGGACTAATTAAAAACCCTAAGAATTATGATTAAAAATCTGAAAAAAAGAACTTGTTAAATGTAGTAAGAACCTTGTGCTTAGAAGAGCCCAAACCTGTTGATTTTATTTATCCCCAACTCCTTCACAACTATTTATGGCTTTCATGAGTAACTAATAAGTTTCTATCTCATCACAAATCCACTTAAAACTCTCGAGTATTTTGAATTGGTGTTTGTGGTGAAGTAAAGAAGCATGAGCTTATTCTAATGTTTAACCAGAATAGCTTTCCCATTTCTCACTTGACTTTTTCCCAGTTAAACCTCCTAGCTTCTCCATGATCCTGCCCATGTGACGTGGTGGTCTCCTACTGCTCTCAGGTACGTCATCCCTTTCACACCTCTTAATTTAATGACCATAAGTGCTATAACTCTGCTTCCCTTTCTACACTGCTAGCAGAAAGCCCCTGGAAAAGCAGAAGCCCATTAGACTGTCATGTAAACAGGTATTAAAGCAGGATCTTGCACCTATGAAGCCCTTGGGAGATTTGCCAACTGGATTTAAACTGAGGTGTGAATTAACATGCAGGTCACATGCAGCTGTGAAAGTTAGTTAGGTCAGCATTTCTAAACAGGCAGTAACTTCAGTAATGTCCTGAAGGGAGATAGAAAGGTATGGAAAGATGATACAAACTGCTGTACCTGGGTTATGAAGTGGCGTGCCCAGAGAATGCTGACTTGAACTAACCAGCACATTTCATTCACCTTTCCCTGTCCATTCTGCCTCCTTATATATAACTGGAAGTTGAGAAAGAAAAAGTATGCATGCCTAACAGGATTTTTTTGGGGAGTGAGAAGGTGGTAGATGTGAGAGGGACAAAGTCTCTTTAACTATTTATTCATTAGAACTGCTCACATCTATGTCATGAAATGCCTTCTAGCAGGAGCTACAGCTCTGCTCTCAAAACACTGTTCTGCTTTGTCAGGCAAGGCTAACTCAGACAATAAAAGCATTTTATTCAAACATATGAGTTTGGGCCTTACATTTCTGACCAGATCAAACTGGGAAAACTGTTGGAACCCAGCTAAATTGGGATTCTCACTTACTAGTGAAATAGTTGTTAATGTTGTCATTTTATATCAAAGATGAAGAGTCAATAGTGAGAGGAAATACTACCAGAAACACGAACTTTTAAGCAATACATTCATTCATCCAAACCTATAATATCTTAAAACTGTAAACTAGAATCCTCTTAAATTTTAAATTCTGTAATGCATCATACGAATATTGACACTCTTTTATTTCAGAGCTTTATGGGATGAAATACTCATACATTTGTTGCCTCTTACTATCTCAGAAGTGTGGCAGAAATGCACGTAGTCTCTCTAAATGCCACAAAAGCTGTATGGACATAAAGACTACTCAAATTTTCAGGTGCTTTCTGAACCATGTCCCATTTTCAAATTCTGATTTGATATGTTTTCTCAAACTGTCCAGAAATTTCAATGTCTAAGTCTTTTGTAACACCAGGGTTAAACTCAACACGCATCTTGCTCATATACATCTCTGATATCACACTGATTAGTAAAGCTAGGAATCTTTCATATCTATACATAATTAAAATTTTCTATTTGGAAAGGCAAATATTCAATTTCTAAAAAATTCATTAAATACTGATATTCCAATGCTGCTTTATTGGTACCATTCTGGCATTTAGATTCAAGATACCCAGTAGGATTTGGGGAACAAAATACATGAGTATGATATATCATTTTGATATATATATATAACATTTTTTGGAATGAGTTTGGAAAAACAACAACTTCAATTTTACAAAAACAATATTAATGACCTTTTTACAAGTCTTATTTAAAGACAGTCCCATGCCATCACTATATCTGACTGTCTCTCAGTTGCAAGCTCTGTGCTGCAGAGTTAACAACTCACTGACATGACACAGAAAAATCGGACAGTTTAAAGAGCATGTGAGCTTATATTCTCAGCATGCATCTTCTGCCCCAGGGTATTGCTAGGACTATATTTCACCTGATCTTGCAGTTTCTCTCCATTTGAAATCCTAGCATGCTTTATGTGAAACGCAAAGCTCAGTGGGATTTAGGCTTATCACAGTGCTTCCTGATTTCACAAAGCAGAAGCAGGGAGGACTGAAGGATAATTTCCTGCGGTTAACAGTGATAAGGGGGAGACATTTCCTGCGAAGAGATGTGAAAGTAAGCAGGCTAACATTTAATCACAGCTCTCTCCAATAATAAGCAGAGAGACAGATTGTTGAGCAGCTGTGTGGAACCCTCTGAGGAAAAGACAAAATGCTGTAACAGGTGGTTGGTTTTCTCTGGAGACCATGCACAGGGAAGCAAGGGAGAGTTCCAGATAACTAAGAGGACAGTGGCTCAGGGCTGAGAAGAAAATGCAAGGTTTTAGGCAAAAGTTAAATGTCGTGTATACATCAGATTCCTATAAGAGATCAATTTCTTCGCATTTTGGATTTTTAATTTGGATTTTGTCCAAAAGGTCTGTCAGTTCTCATGATGAAAAATGGAGTCCTTTCTATCTTCTGATTACTACTCATATTCAGTGGAAATTTGGAACCACATCTATTTTTGACAGCCATGACAAGAGTAATTAGGTGAATATCTAAACCGCATTATAACTTCTACAAGTCTCTTTTAAAACTAATCTACTTCACTAGTAGATGTCAATCCTGCTTTAGAGAAATACCAGCTTTGCCCTAGGTGATCCGCAGGATGCACTAACAACTTATGGGACCAACTCTCTAGCTTCTTCATTAATACAAAGAAGCCTGCTTAAATGCAGTTTATCTTCATAGGAAGGACATACACTGTTCCCCAAAGAAGATATTAAATTAAAAGGGAAAGATACATTTTCTGCAGACTTCAAAAGAAACACCCAAGCCACCTAAGACAAAATAATATTTCTGGAATGAATGAAGGTTTTTGTAGCTTTTTTATTATTAGTCTTACATAAGTACAGACAAAGGTTCTTTCTTTTTTAACAAAAATGTAGGTGAGAATTCAACATCACACTAAATACTGCCCTACTCTGTTTCTGTTTCTGAGGCCACTGGGACATGTATACTACCCTTAAAAATAGTGAAGAAGCTGTTCCTGTAGAAAATGCTAAGTGTTTAAAAGTTCTATGAATTTCTTTCTCTTATGCCTTTGCATGATATAAACAGCACGGAGAACGGAACTGGATGTGAGCACCAAGAGAAAATTAATTTAGTACGATGAGCTGAAGACTGTGTTTGGAGTGGTTTTGAGATATAAACAGTTTCAGAAACTATTGTGACAGCTCTGGAGTAAGGGTCAACTGTCCAATTCCCCTGGAACAGTCCTCAAGATTGAATACTGTTCTTAGAGGAACAAAAATCCCAAGCGAGGCCAAAGAACACCTCTGCTGATATCTAGTCACTGATGTACATTTCCCCTCTGATTTTTCTAACACTGCATGGCAGTCTGGCTCATACTGGCTTTTAATCCCTTGTTAAGACCACAGATAAAGTAGACATAATTCTAGAAAAACAGGATTATTTTATAAAGATACCTTGAAATTCAGCTATCAGCTAGTGAATCCAGTCATTTAAATGACTGGATAAATAAAACTAATCAGGTCCTGATCCCAGATTTGCTTGCGCATTTATGTTTATCACAACAAAAAAGCAAGATGCTGACGCAGGCAATGTTCCAACAGTGCTGGGGAAGATAAATACAGAAAATGAACACAATAGATTTTTAAAAGATTTTCAACATTTAAAAATCTCAATTTTTCACAACATTTACATAAATAATTTTGAGGCAAACCTCAAAAAGAATTCATACTATATCATACATGCGAAGGGGATTCATAACTGTGTCTTCACAATTTTAAAAAACCCAATTTAACAAAAGACTTACTTTTCATAGATTCAGATTTCATAGTGTTGCATAAAAACATGTATGTTTACAGCAGGGAAGGGAATAATGCCATATGGTTTATACAGAGTGCACACAAAACCTACGATTTTCTCAGTTCTGCATAACAATTATATACAGGAAAATGTGCCTGAAAAATCCATTCTCTAACGTTTTTTCATATTTGTCTCAGTCTAATATTGTGTTCTCTGCCATCTGCTCTATTACCTATATAACATTCTTTACATCTAATAGAAAACCATTGGGAGTAGGTACTGTGTTTTACTAACATTTTAGTACTGTGCATAATATATTAGTGCCTTTATCCTAGGTAGAGAAGACATGAGCACCTTTTTACCACAAAGCAACTCAAAAACAATTAATTGCTCCTACAGGAAAAGACATCTGCCAAAAAAGTTCACAAACACTATTATGTCTCAAGTAGCCTAGTGATTTCCAAATCTGTTCCTGCACACTGCAGAAAACTTAACAATGAGGTGAAATTCCATTCCTAAATCTTTGTGAATTATTTCCTTTGTCCTCTGACGTACAATTCTGCTTCAGCAATGGAACTCTTATGAGGATTATTCCTTTCTTGCCTTCATACAAAATAGTTGCTCTCCCTTCCCTTCCCTTCCCCTACTCTCCCTCTCAGACAGCAAACACGGAGCCACAGCTGCCCAGTGCTATCAGCTGCTCTGCATGCCGTGCTCCATACAGTTACTCTTTCACAGAGAGGAGCTTTTGTAAAAAGCAGCTCTCCCTGTTACAGAATCCGCAAGTACACACACACTGTCTTCAGCAGACATTACGCTGCTATTTGAATCTTTAAAGTCATGTGCTATACAGCAACGGGAAAGTTGCTCCAGAATGGTAGAGCTGGTCTGATTAAACTCTAAGGCTGGGGGCAGGTTTGCAGGCTAGCACATGTGATTCCTTAGGTGTGTCTACACAGGCATTAAAACACACCTACCTTTTAATCCTTCCTTCAAACTGACCGGACGCACCCTATCTCTCACCCCAAAAGTTTTATAGCTCCCTCTGTGGTGCTGTAAACAGCCTGAAAAACCTGTCTGGGATTCAGGACAAACTAACCCTTTCACTGGGGCACCCTAGTGCTACTTCACCAATCTGGGTTAAAGTTGGCTCAGCATGTGAGTTTTTCTGTAGGCATCTCTCATGCCTGCGTAGGCAGTTTCTGACAGCTCAGGCTCCTCAGCCCACTGCAGAGCTGAGTGACCATGCTGAGCGTGCAGGCACACACGACGCTAAATAGTCCTTGGAGAGAGCACTCTGCCAGGTTGGCACCATCAGCCTCTCAGGGTTCCTTGCTGCTGTAGTGCAGCATAAACCACTCTGTTCAGAGCACCGTGGACGAAGTCCTATGCCGAGCCAGCTAAAAGTCAGAGACATGCTGGAAGAACCACCTCTTCTTGCTCTCCTGCTCTTCACAAGCAACTAGCTAGCTGAGGTGGGGAATATGCTGATGACACCTTTCCACAAGCCACTGTCCACCCCCACAACCTGACCTACAGCCTGAGCAAGGTTGCTTTAACCCAAGAGGCAATCACCCGTGGGGACAACTAGACTGACCATAATTATTCAGGTACCTGAGGAAGAGAGGAGTGAAATCTAGCTTGCAGTAAATGAGTACTTCACTAAAAGGGGTAGGTGGCACTTTACCAGAAGGAACAGCTTACGTTTACTCGCTGAGAGCTGGGACTTATACTGGCCTCGAACCAGCCGACAGGTGGACCCATCTCCATTGCAGACCCCACAGTTATCCTCCTTGACAGCACTTCCCAGCTGGTGGTCACAGCCAACAATCTGGCAAGAAAGAAAGACGTGCAGTTCAACGTGAGAAGTTACCAACTGACTGCTCAATCCATCTCTGCAACTAATTACTCTAAATTTCTCTCTTAGCATCTCTAGATGGCCATAAAGTACCTTAGCAATGAAAGCGACTGAGCAAATCTGGCTGGGAGTGTGCACTGAAGTCAGGCGAGAGATAGTGAACAGGTTAGTACTCAATGGCTTTTGCAGTCCAGAGGAAGAAAAGTGTATTGTTGGAGGTTGTTATTTTAGGGCATCGTGAACATTTCTTGGTCAGAGTCCTACCAGAAATTTCACTTCTTAGAGTTTCTCAAAGAAAAATGCCTGAAACAGATAAGAAGACAGATAGGAAGCAGACAGACAGATAAAAGTAAAGAGCAGCATGGATCAATAGTAACATGCCGCTGAAATTTTACCTGCTATGCAGCTGGGGAAGCCATGTGGTTTTAATTATGTTTGACAATAATCCCATTCCACACTGTCAATGCCTGTGTTCAGACATTGTAAAAGATCTGATAAAGAAGGATGGAATGATTGCAAAAAGAGAATTGAGAGTCATTGCATGAATGCAATTATCTGCTCTGAAACTGGCTTTGTTCCTATATACAAATTGCTTGGTTCAAAATTTTAAGAGTTGAATACATAAACTAGGTTTCTTAGTTTGCAAAACCTCTGTTATTCCAAGGAGAATCAAGTACTAATTTATAATTGAGTACATTTAAAATTAACTAATGGACTATTTGTTCAACACAGCGTTAATACAGGCCTTTTGTTTGAACTTTTAAGTTCTGCATCCAAGTTACGAATTTCGCACATAAATAATTGAAATCCAAGAAATTACGGAAGTCCTTACAGTGTTATAAATACTTTTGTAAGTATTAGAAAATGAAAGGCATTCTAGCATTCTGGCATGCAGAGTAAGCGATGAACAAATATTTGTCTATAACTTCTAATGAGTTTGTGCTAAGGCTCTTAACCAAACAGAGTGTGTATATATAAACATGGGGAATTTTATATGAACTGTTTCTGTCAGCTTCAAATTTCCCTGCATTTCTGAGTTTTAGTTAAATCAGAGAACTTGGCCCTAGAAAATGATGAGAACAAATAGGGGACTTATCATCAAGACTCATAAAAGCTGTATGTGTAACTTGCCCACTTAAACATTCAGACTAGTATTTCTTATTTGTGCAAATCTGAGTGAGCAGAATTACACATCTCTGCCAGAGATATACTTCTGGGTTTGACAATTTCTCTTCACTTGCCTATGAAAACGCAGGCTTTAATGACCAGTATTTATTTTTAGCAATTCAATTCCCACTTCTAACATCATTATTTTACTAGCTGCACAATAGCTGATTCCTTGATTATCTGTCATATTCACAATATAATTAATTGAATTTAAATCATTGTAGATTCAAGCTTGATGAAAGCTATCATCAAATTTTTTTGATTTTACCTACTTCTTCGAGGTCAGAACCGGGTCAAGCCTCCTATGCTTACACGTTATATTATGATCCCTCTAAGGGAATTAATGAGGCCTAAAAAAGTAACAGTCATAAATTAAACAAAACATTTCCTTGAAAACCTAGTCATATCAAGACTGCAAGAGACATCTTAATCTACTAGAAACACCAAGACAAATAATGGTTAGGAAGCAGAAGCAAAGATAAGCATATCTTGACTGTGACTACTCCATACAAAACTTCCAAGTACAGATATATGAATTGTATCCATGTTACTGTGTAAGAGTTACGTCTAATTTTTTTCTGTATAAGAATATCCCTATAGGAGCTGAACCACCTTCAATATACACAGACTGGTGTGCTTTAACTTCCATGAATGCCACTGTGTAGACAAGATGGTAAAAAGAATCACTTGCATGATCTGAAAACTATATGACAATGCCTACAAATCAGATTTTCCTTCTAGTGCATTAGAGATCACTAGCACCCACAGCGAGAAGGGTCCTACTGGGGAGCCCAGATAACAGAAGAAAGGTCAGAATTCCCTTTCATATCTGCTCATATTTTATACTCAGTAATTCAGTTTAGAGTGGTACACAAATCTTTATGCCTTTGCCCATCTTGAAACGAATATGTGAACAGCTTGGATATGAAACAGGCTGGATCTCAAATCCAGGTATGAGGTAACCAATTTCAAAAACCAGCATTTACTACTTTAAAGCATTTCTAACTTTATGAATCATCAGGTCACATATTGCCATGGGCTATACCCCGATTAAAGTTAATTCATAAAATGAGCAATTTGGAGCTATGTCCCAACATGTGGAGGAAACCACCAAGAAAATCTCAGGTGTGAAAGGAAGTTATACTGTGGTTTGTTTCTTTTTTTGAGTTGGACAGCCAATACCAGTGTACAGCATAAAAATATTTCTTTCGTTGAAATGCTGTGTTTCAAATGGCAGTATGAGCAAAGTGGAAGTATGGAGACCCTTGTGATTACTAACACTTCTGTGCTATGTACAAAATGTATATTAACCTTACTCTATTTGGCAGTGTCTCAGATAATTTTATGCAATTAAAAGTTTTGATGAAATTAAATGAATTTCCTATTTCTCTGCAAGGTCTCTGCAGAGATCTTTTCTTTACTCTTTTAGATTATCTGTCTTACTAGATATGCAGAGCTCTGGGAATATGTATGAAATTTTCATTAAAAAGACTTAAGAGTGATTAACTATTGTCTGAAATAAAAAATGTCCCCAAGTTCACTTTTTTATTTTCTTTTTTTTTCACTACCTGGGGAAATTCTTCCATCTTTTGAAGGTAATTACATCCACTAGAAAGGTTGCTAGTGTTTGCAATGGAGTCACTGATGCTTTAAAATGAAAAACATTACTCCAGATCTCTTATATTAGTTTTTAGTAACTCTTACACGAAAACATCTTACAGGCTGGACTCTTATGACAGCAAAAGATAGACAAGGAAATATTAAAGTGCCCCTGAAAAAATACACAGTTCAAGAGAACAATATCTTTGTGCAGAAGAAACAGAAGTTTGGCTGAGTTGAGACCATGTCATTTCCATAACATTATTTTCACTGTCCATCAAGGCTGCAGAGAACTCATTGAAAAATCCTAAGGAATGGGTGAAAATATGTCACGACTCCCCCAGAAATCCGCAAAGGGTTAACAAGGAACAGGAAGTCAGAATTGTTCCTTTCAGCATCCACCCACAGCATGAACAAAACATGGAGGGAAGGAAAATGGCTGTTATCAGAGATGCCAAAGATGCAAGACACTAGGAGAGGCCAGCTATCAAGAAAAGTAGACTCACTTGGTCTGCAGAACCGGAAAAGTCTGCCAAGACACTGATCTATGGGCATACTCATCTGACGAGAGGTGGTTGAGGACCTCGTCATGAAAATAAGCACCACGGAAGGCACTGCTTCATCAGCATGGTAAGCAAAGGAAACAATAAGAATACTGTACCTCCGATACACAGCTCAGAGTAATGCTGTGGGGGACACAGCTTGAAACAAAATAATGACATTTTTGAATCAGAGGTCTAGGGAATATTTCACTCTCTAAAAAGCTTTGAAATGTCAACTCCTCGTCTTGGTTTGAAGCTGAATCCAATGTCGAAATTCTGAAGTTTCTGTGGGATAGAAACTTCCCTTTCCAATGCATTCTAGTTCTGATCTTAATATGTCCTGGGGCGTTTAGGGAGATGAAGTCTTTTTCAATCCATAAAGGTCTGGGAAGGAAGCCCCCACTAGGAATGAAAATGGATTACTACAACAAATGATGCCTGGAAATGTTCTGAAGTAAGCAGTTTTCATACTCATTTGTATTACACGTTAAGCTTCCTCCCCTTAAAGCAGGGTAATGAAGCACAGACTTTCCACACTGAAATCTTTTGAGTTTCAAGTTGCTGAAGTGCGGTCAGACACTTGAACTGCAGATTGTTACTGCACAAAATGTCAGAAGCAGCTCCATTAAGTTCCCTGACAACCTAATCCAAACTCCATTAAAATCAAGAACATGTACTTATAAGTTTGATAAGTTTTGGATGAAGATCTTGTGCATTTCCAAAGGTGCTTCTATAAAGCTGATTACTATTGTGCTTAAATGCCCTTAAAGCAGTAAAGACAGATTTTGCAGAGCTCTGGAGCTCTCCCAGTATATGGAAAACGTAGTCATGTAGCACCAGAGTGAGGAAATCACAGGTGAGTACCAACTGCCTGCCCAGATCTTCTTCACCACCTCTAAAGTGAGCTGATTTTTTATTCTCCTTATGGGTTTAGCATAGAAAGTCTAGCAACAAAAAGCCAGAATAATAACAGCTAATCCCTAGTTGGCCAAGCCTGTATTGTTTTCTGGCATAAGGTACCACAGTTCTACTCAGAGGTAAAGATTCCATATTACATTTTAGGCTGAAGTCCCAGACTTCATGCTGAGTTTGACTCTCCCCCCCTTTCACCCCTCCCTTACTCCACTTGACAGCCCATGGGTTGACAAAACAGAAAAATAGGGATATTTCTGACTCTGAGACACATCGCAAAATAATTTTTACAGGATGCTGCAAGTAAAGAGATGGCTATCAAGTTAGCAGGTCAAATGCTTGTGTGCTATTTAAAGGCATTGGGCTGAAAGTCCCACAACAGGAGTTGGAACTAACTCATTGAGTGCGTGCATGAGTGTTATAAGTGCATGTGTTCCCCTTGTGGACTTGAACTCTGGCTCAGTTCAGCAGATTTTTCCAGAAATAAAACTGGACCAGCAATGACAGGTTCTGCTCCAACCCTGCTAGTCTGGAAATGCCCTGAAGTAAGAAGTTTTCATAATAATTTCTATTCAGTATTAAGAAATCCTGGGCAGGAAATAATGTAATAAAGCAAGCTTGCAAATCTAGCCAATTATAAATAAATCTCTCTGTTTTTCAGAGGGCATGTCTGCAGTTCAAACACAAGAAGTTCTGAGAATCTGAAAAAAACAAAGTTTTGCTTCACACAGATACTAATGTGGGGCTCAATGTGGGTCTTGTGTGGATTGTCACTGTTCAGTTGAAGAAAGTTTTGGATCAGAGCCATCATTTCAACTGGGTTCAAAATCCTGTTTTACAGAATCAGCATGAAGAGCTGCCCTACTCCTCAAATTATTGGAGAGAGAACAAGCTTGAGCCTGTTGCAGCAAACTGGATCTGGGCTGGTGTCTGTGACACGGGGACTTGCAGCCTCTGCTGAAGACGTATCTGCCCTTCAGAGCACCGACACTCTGAGATGACATTTTGCAGCACCTTTCTGGCACAGCCTCACGACATTATCCTGTGACAGGCAATCTTGACCAGCACCAGGGACTAGGCAGGACTCCTCCAGGTCCCCAGGAATCCAGGTGGACCACAATCCAACTATAATCGAAGACCATAAGATGATTTTCAAAATGACAAGGCAATTCGTAACGATGCTGACAAGAGCAGGCCCAGTGACACGTGCAATCAGTGTACTTGCTTGGCATTTGAGTCAAATGTATCTTGCAACTGTTCAGGCAGCGTGCAACAAACTTCAGTTACCTGTAAGTACCCACACTGTCAAATACAGCCTCTGAAGTGGCTAAGATACACCTTCCAACACATTAAACATGGCTGGCCAGCTTGTTCATTTGTTGCTGCTGGTTGCCTTATCTACCACTAATCCACTGCAACCAATCTGCACATCCTGCTTGGTAGGTATCCATCTCATTATTCTCAGCCAGAGCTCTCTGCTATTAATATATTTAAACAAAGACCCTTGTGTAGCCTCACTCAATCAGCACAGCAGGCACAATACATTGAGAATCAATGGTTCAGCCAAAGCTCTAGAAGCAAACAGCAAATACCCAGCAGCAGAAGGAACTGAAGAGAAATTTGTATTTCTTAATTTTCTCTCAGGGGGAAAAAAAAGTGAACTCATTCTGAAACTGCCCTTGATTTAAAAAGTAGCAATTAAACTAATTTTAAAGCTGCCACTTCTAAATGAGGATTATAGGTGCACAAAAAGCTTGGATGTGGGGAAAAGGTAACTCCTTACATGCAAATTTAATTAGGATGAATCTTCCAACATAAAAAAAAAAATTGAATTTTTCAGATTTAGTCATTTATAACCAACCAATTTGTTGTGGGCCACCATAGGACGGTCCACAGATGTGTGAACAAAGCTCTCTATAGTTCATCCTCAGAGGATACAGAAATCCAGAGGCTGTTGCTGTGTAAGAGGCAACATTTAAACAGAATTAACTTCCAAGAGTTTATAAACAGATAACGATAGGAAGAAAAGAAGCTTCTGTGATTATTCATATTCGCTTACCCATTTCATTCACACTTTTCTTTGGTTTTGGCTGCATTTAGGCTCACATATCCATACGAGTTGGAGTAAAAATTGGTTTCTCCTTTGTCCTTTCATGCTTGTGTATTTATTGAAGGAGGAGGAAAAAAAAACCTAACTTTTTTTTAGCTTATGCTCCTTAGCAGGTCATTACTGAAATGCTTGCTTTTCTCCAGATGATCACATCAATTGTCTGGGTATCTTAGCAGTTCCAGGGGAAAGATTCGTCAATTTTTGAAGAATATTAAAATACTACACCAGAAAGTGATTGCAAAGGCCAGTCTAAGACAAAATTCATCAAGGCAGCTCTCTCCCAGCTTCCTTGTAGCAATGTGCTTGAGAAACCAAGAGTAAATTCTGCCTGCTGGACCTATTCTTTTCTCCTAAACCATGAAACACTAATTGTAAAAGCATTTAATTGACACTTGTGACATATTACATGTGACTGCGATTCTTTGTAAGCTCTGGTGACTTCATGACATGCTTGAAATTGCTACTCAAAGCTCTCTTCTGTTGGGTGCACAGGCTTCTTTTGTTGGCAGGAGTCAGTCCTCTGTCGGCTGGATCAATGGGGATCCAGCTGCAGAGCTTTGTTACAAAGTGCCAGGAAAGATTTTCTGGTGCTTTGGGCAGTCACATAATCTGTGTTATCAAGGAACAGACATCTCTCACAGTTCAAATACTTGAGAGGCTACATGTCCCCAAGCTAGTGCTGAAACAGCTTAGCTAGTCTATGTGGTATTCCAGCCTGCCGCTCAGTGTGTAAGAGGAGTGCATGCAGGCCCTAGGAGGAGACATTTAGGATGACAGAGGAAACTATCTAAAATGCCTGCAGAACACCTGTCTTGGGTCTTCATGGTAACTGGACCACTTGCCAAAGGTCTTCAGTGAGAACCACACATCTGCTTTGCTGAGGACTCCCAAAACTGCCATTGCAGACATCTTGCCATCCTCATACAGCAATAAAGCCACTGCACCGTTCTACACAACTCAGGCTTTTAGGTGTGCTAAGGAAATACATGGACAGAAGTGACTTCCTGGTAACTGAAAGAGAACCCTTAGAAGTCTCCTAGCTGCTCTGTTAAATTTCTTATTTTTGCCAAGTCTCCAAATTACAACGTTCCTCCCTCCCTCCCTCTCCCACCAGCAAAGGGAGCTGCTCTGAGTGCTGCTGGTCAAAGACATATGGACAGTAGTCACGTTGGTGAGCACTGGGGAACAGCATATATTTTTTCTGCTCAAAGACTAGAACAAAGTATCTCTGAAGAGGTGCTAACCTCTGTTAGTCCAGAAAGTAAAAAACTGGTAACTCAGGGCAGGGGAGTTCTAATAATGCAACTGAAGATTCTTTCACACACAAAAAATAACCCCATTTCCCTTCCACTCTGCACCACAGAATTGTTGCTACCTGGCATGACAATAGCAATTTAAGCATTTGGCTCTTATTCTTACGAATCATTAGGTTCTCCAACCCACTCATTTCTGTGTGCTGGAAAGATGTCATAATGGGTGAAAAGCTACTTTTTTTGTCTCAGAAAAACTGATATTCATCAACAAGAAAACAAAATTATTACTTGCTTCCTGCAGAACATGAGGTAGGCGAGGACAGTGTAAGACAAAACATTCAAACAGCAATTCAGTCATTCAGCCTGACACAGTTCAAAAACATACAACCAACAGAAATCAAGAATTCAGTACTTTCTGAAATGTTATCTCTGCAGAAGACATCTAGGTGTCAACTGACAATTAAAAAAAAAAAGGGGGATTACAAACAGTAGGCAGAAATAGCTGAACTATACAAGACTGAAATCCCAGCCCTAGTAAATACCTTGACATTTTTTCCTCCAAATAATTTCACCTCTAAAAATAACTGGCTGGTGGAAACACAAATGATGCCTGTTTGTAGAAAATTACTAAAACAAAGGCCATTCATTTCTCTACCTCGTCATCAAACAGGCAAATAACAGCACTTCCAGTTCTCTTGTGTGAGTGAAAGACAGAAACATAGGTAAAAACCTCCTACTGGAAGTTACCGTCTCAGAGTTTTCACAGTTAGATACCATGTCTAAGTAAAGGGTAGAAAAAAGGGATCTTGTGACAATCAGCTCATGATCCTCCTTGTTACTGGTGCTAAGGGAGGATGAGAACAATCTCTAATATTAGACCAATTAATGTTGCAGGGTGGAAAAACGCAGGTCATTTTCTTCCAGGGGTTCACATGGGGCAGGATGGACTCCTGGTGTTCTCATTCCCCAAAACTGGAGTTGACTTGAAAGGGAGGCATGCAAAGAAATCAGATCCCAAGCTAAGGAATTGCTAGGAGCAGCCACGGGCCCAGCTGCAAATTCCTGCAGCTATGCCCCAAGTGTATCCCACATGGACAGAGAGGGCCCAAGGCAGGTTTGTAAGCCTTCAAGAGCCTGCTGAGGTGAGCACCTAATCTTATTTTTACCTGTCTCATGCAGGTTTACTGTGCCAATGAGTACAATATCCATGCATGACACTCCAGACACTGTTATCCTCATTAGCTCTGTATTTTGGGCTGAACTGGAAATGGGAGAGGATATGTGCAGCAACACTTTGTACATAGAAGGGAGAAAGAGAAACTCTCCATCCTGAAGTCATGATGCACAAGAAATACAGCACAGTCCTCTGTTTAAAGCAGAGCAGATTTCCTCACTCTTCTGAAATCATGCACCAGTCTGTAAAGCCTCTGTCTCTGATGAAAAAAAATTAGGAGCACGCATGCAGACAGACAGACAGACAGACAGAGCTATTTAAGTACTGGTGTATACAGAACCACAAAATAGAATCGTGGACAAGTCTGGGTTGTAAGGGTCCTCTAAAGGTCATCTAGGTCAACCCCACAGCCATTGGCAGGACACAGAATCAAAAAAAGACCTCCAAGATCACCAAGTCTGACTTCTGACCAACTAGCAATAACTAGAGGTAGCTAAAGGTAAATAAGCTCGTTAGCTGACTTGAATTCACTGACAAAAAAGTCTTAGGAATCAATATATCAGAATTTTTTTAAACTACCTCTAGTAGAATTTGGAAGTAGATCTGTATAGAGAAATTTAATTCTCTGTAAATAGTAGACATTAATATAAGCATTTTTGGGATGCAGCTTTCTTTAACAAATAACCTGTAAAATTAAGAGAATGTACTGGAGAAAGTTGGGCAGTTTTGTGAGAAGAAACAGAAGGCTGGATTTAGTCCTAAACAACTTTTTTTGTAGTAACAAATTTAGTTAAAGCCTTCTTAAAAATCCCCAGGTTTATAATAACTGGATCTCATCCTACAATTAGAGCTATAATATGATTCATTGTGTTATTCTATCATCTATATGAAGTAATTTTATGGTCTTTAATAAAAACAACACCAATAATAGTAATAATAGTAATAGTAATAGTAATAGTAATAGTAATAGTAATAGTAATAGTAATAGTAATAATAATAATAATAATAATAATAATAATAATAATAATAATAATAATAATAATTATTATTATTATTATTATTATTATTATTATTAAAACACTCGTATAATTAGGATTAGGTTTGGTTTATCAACAGAAGAATAACTTCTCAAGTTTTACGTAAAAAGCAGAAAGCAAAAGTAGAACTCTTTTAAAAATCTTGCTTCTTCAGTGAAATTTAAGGAATCAATAGGTCTTACACTTCTACAAATACAAGAATCCAGTTTGTATATAACTCTTCCCAAATACATTTCTCATAAATTTCTTGGACTAGTAAGACTGTTTTTGACTTTTCAGCCAAATGGTGCTGTTAATTGTAGCATCATTTATTTTTTTCAGAATTTTCTGCTAAAGTTTACTCTATCTTTCATAGACCATGACTACACTTTTTGCCTTTGATGGGAAGCCTAACACTGTTTCATCCTTTCAGCAGATAGCTAAAAGGGAGTGTTTAGTTATGGACATTTTCAGTGTCTAACCTTTCAACATGAAAACGGTGCAGCTGTCATGATTTTTCACAGAGAAGGACTGCTGCTGTCCTGAGCTATGGCTGAAATGTTTAAAGCAAACCCACAGATTACACACTTCACAGCAGCTTGTATGACATGTGGTCCCCTGGGATCCCTGGGCTGGAGAGACAGAAAAGACAGCAGAAGACAAGGGTCACTCCAGCTGTGTAAGTAAAAAAGACTGCCCAAAAGACTGAAAGGATCTTGTTCATGATTGTGACTTCAGGGAAGCAATACTCATTTACATCAGGTGAGAATTTGGCTATGATATTGATGGGACCTGCTTTTGGGAAACTGCACAACGATTTACTATTTGGCTGCATATTTAATGAAAACCATAACAATTATTTAAAAAAAAAACCCTGATCTGGTGTTATACAGCAACACACAGATTCTGACATATGTACTGGAGATAGAAGAAACCTTGAATAATCCTTGATCACCCATCTGAGGAAGCAAAGACTTTCTTGTTCGTCCTTGCTAGAGTTAAAAAGAAAGAACATTTGAGGAATTCACACAAGCAGAAGACAAATATTATGTTGAGAGAGAACTAAGTATGAAGACTATGATAACAGGAAGAAGTGAAAGGGATGAGGAAAACAGAAAAACCCCAAAAATTAAATGGAATATTTTCTGTGCAGCAGAAACAGTAAGAGAAATAATATTTTTTGATTGTGAGAGGAAAACCGGAAAACACAAAGGAGATTTTGTTTACATTAGTAAAAGGAATGAAAAGGAAGGAAGGAAGGAAGGAAGGAAGGAAGGAAGGAAGGAAGGAAGGAAGGAAGGACAGAAAATACCCATGTTGCTTCCTTTTCAGAGAGATTAAACAGGAGGTGTGAGCTGCATGAAACAGATTGGATAAATCAATATTCTAATACATGTGCTCAGTACAACCAATTTCCTGGTTTTGTTGATGTGATAATGAGAAGTGTGATGACAAAGAATAAGCTTGATTTCAAATAAAAGCAGGAGCAGGCTGCACCTGAAGGACTGCACCCTGTGGAAAGGGACCCAGATTGCAGCAGCTCACGAAGAGCTGTAGCTTGTGAGATGGACTCATGGTGAAGAAGTTCATGGAGAACTGTCTCCCCTGGAAGGGCTCCCATGCTGGAGCAGGGGAAGGACTCCTCTCCTTGAGCAGTGGCAGGAACAATGTGTGATGAACTGATTGTAACCTCTACTCCCCACCTCCCTTTGCTGCTCACAGGGAGGAGGCAGAGGAAAGGAGGGAGGGGTAGGGGGGAAGATGCTTTTGAGATTTGTTTTACTTCTCTTTAGCTTCCTCTGATTTTTATTGGCAATAAATTCAACTAATTTCCCCAATTCTGTTTTGCCCATGATGGTAATTGGTGAGTGACCTCTCCCATTCCTTATCTTAACCCATGAGCCTTCAGTTATAATTTCTCTCCCCATCCGGTTGCAGAGAGCAGCTTTGGTGGGTACCTGGCATCCAGCCAGGATCAACCCACCACTCTCCAGCTTTGCAGCTTCAACTGTTACATGCAGAAATTGCTTATACTCTCCAAACCCTAAAAAAGGATTTGAAGTACGGGAATTTATTTTGCAAACAGGGAAAATTAAACTAGAAACTGGAAGTTTTAAATGTGTTGTCCTTGGCATATCCACTAATTCTATCTATAAAGACATTTCATAATGTGGAACTTCAAATCACTATTTCCTTAAAGAGCATGCCATTGACTTCAGCATTGTGGCTCAAGCTAGTCTTAATATACCAATGAGCCATGTTATAACCTGAGGTAAACTCAAAATGAGACTCAAAGATCTGAGAAATAATCTGTATTTCTTTAAAAAAAGGAGAAAGAAAAGGAGACCCAAATTACACAGATATCCATACAGAAAGGGATTTAAAATGTTCCAGAGGAACAAGACTACTATTAGGAAGAAATAAGATGCATTACATACTGAGTTTTTCTGTTTGAAAAATGCTGTTGTTTGGTCTGTGTCACCATGCATTTAAGAGTAAAACTACAGAGAGAAAAAAAAATTATGTTCAGAAATTAATTCCTATTAATTAATTCCTATTAATTTCTTAGGTGTTTCACACAAAGAACAAAGGCACGTTATACATCTCTTCATGGGAAAGACACATTTGTGTTTATATGATATGGAGAGAGGCAAGATGCCTGCAGCTTGCATGACTTCTGAACTATCACAGTCATAGGTACTTCCCTATGCCATGAAGTATATCTGAATCAGCTACTGAATAACTTCTCCAAAACTATCTCCGTAAATAAAAATTAAAAATATTTTCAAGAATCTCTAGCCATACTCTTTCTTGAATCAAAGATTCAGGGATACAGCTTGTTTTACACACAAAATTGGCTTTCCTTGCCCTGAATATAATCAGATGTCTTTTCTGACTTCAACTATGAAGTGGCCAGCAGGCTAAACCAAGGCTTCAGCTAAAAATCTCATAATTAAACGAAGAGTCATAAATATGCCACCAAAGTACTGGTAGTTTTAAACTTCCAAACAATATGAAAAATAAAGGATAAATATGAGAGAGGGATCTTGTAATTTCCAAATATTGCATGTTTTAAACAAATGCATTCTTTTCAATGAGAGTGAAAACCATCACCTTTAAATCAGGAGTGAGTACTGAGGCACAGAGAAGCCATACAACTAACCTTTAATTTCTGTAATCTGAAGAAGAGCTTGTGAGCACACAAGAGGCTATGGGTTGACCCAAGTCTTGCATACAAAGAAATATATTCCTGTGCTTAATTAAGAAAATTAACGCTGTTGTTTGACCTACTTGGAAAAATGCTCTATGTCTATGTAAGCATACACTGATCTTAACATCACTTTTACTAATTCAGGATTCTTGCACAGACTATAATTAAATAAACATCTTTTTTATGTATAATGTTGTATCTCAAGAACATTCAATTCCTTCTTGGCTGCCATAACACTTGGATCAACAAGCTGATAGGAGGATAAACTTAAAGTTGCTTTCAGTAGTTTTGCCCTGAGCAATCCAGAAAATATATCTCTTCATCTTCAACATATTGCAATTGTTAAAAAGGACCTATAATTATAGAATCACAGAATATGCTGAGTTGTAAAGGACCCATCAGGATCATCTATGTTGCTTTTCTCCCAGGATCATTATGAACTCTCACAAACTACTGAGACCCATGATTATTATGTTTGCAGTATGTCAACCATTTTAGGTAAGTGATAGCCTGCAGCTTCTACTGCAAATGAATAGAAATAATTTCTAAAATCATATTTTGCCTTCTCTGAAATTTACATGCATTCCCTATGCTTACAGAAATAAGTTTATTGACACAAATGTTTCAGAGACAGAATGCTCCAGCTGTTCTTCTATAATGCAACGGTTTCCCAATCTTTGAAAATAACCTTTCTAGAAGCAATGGAAGATCATTGCTTTTAAAGAAAGTTCACCATTTATTATGGCAAATCCCATACTCTTTACCATTCTAGACTAATTATGTAGTACTAGCTATTGTTGTGATAGATAGTAAAGCAATTGCTGTCCTATAGCATATAATTAAGGCAAATATAATTACTAATTTTTTAATGCAGTATGTCTACTGTCACAAAGACATGACTGGCTAACAGGGATACACTGAGACAATAATTGAATTGCTTTAAATTTAATGCACCCATTTTTCACTGTGAGGAATACAACATGAGCATTTATATCTTAATTTTTTTGGTCATCCTCAAAAATGCAGTAATTGTAAATATATGGCAAAGTTGTTGAAGAAACTGAATGCTGAAGAAAACAGAAAATATAAAGTCATTTATGCATTAAAAATTATTCTACCATTTTAGGGTATATAAGAAAAGGGTTAGTTTAACTGAAATTACTCATGGACACTAGTGCTAGTATATTTGTCTATTCTCAAGCCACAAAGAAATAACATCAGTCTTTATAGTTTTAACAGTGCAGCCACCTTCAGCCTTCCAAGTAAGAATTGTCATGAGAATGCAAATGAGTTTGTTTTAGTACCAGGTGCTTAGGAACTCTGTTTCTAAGGGAAAGTTTTCTTGAAAAAATGTATGCTTCATATTTGGACTAAGCCAGAAATCAACCTGCTCTTAAATTCTGGGCCACTATATGTAAAAAGCTTTGCATCTTTTTCCCATCCAGATTTTTGTGCTTCCTGTCAATTTTTTAAAAGATTTAAAAACAGAAAACAAGACTAAAAGTAGTCTGTCTCATTAGGCAATCTAGAATTTTGAAATGCATGACCTTGGCTGAGGTCAAGGGGTCTAAATGATTGCCTTCTTCAGATCACAAACGAGATTAGCCCAGCAACTACCTACTCCATTTAATTTACTTAAAGACTGCTTCTGGCTCAGAACAGAAAGTCAGAGAGAAAGGAAACAGGGAGGAAAGCTTCCAAAGAAGAATAAAATGGCTGAAAATACACTAGAAAGCCAACAGCACATCACGTCTACATAGATTTTAAGGTGACCATACAATGAAACATGAATCTACACTCAACCGTTTTTGAGGCTTCGGTGTGCTCAGAACCAAACAGAGATGGTGCAAAAGTCCTTCCCTTCATCAACCAGTAGCCTACATGTAGTTCAGAAGAATAAAATCTCATGTAGATAAAGTAATTTAACAGGAGCAATGATAGGGCACCAATGTATAAATAAAAGCACAAAGGTAATACAAAACCGAATTAGGATGCAAATAAATTAGTTGAATGACCAAGAGATTCCCACGCACTGTGAAGTGAAGGGTCAAAAAGTCCCCATTTTTCACTGGTAACAAATAAAGATGCTGAGGTCCAAGGAGATGTAGCAGCTTGCTTAGCCTTATGGGAGGAATGGCAGTTTTTTCACTTTAGTGCCTCATCTACTGCCATGTGGGTTTCTGATTTACAGGGAGCAATAATCCTCAAAGATAATGTAATTTGATAGACCTGGAAAACTTTGGGGTATCCAAATTAAAAGCTACAACATTATTTTCTTCTTGTGCTTCAGATCAGATATGCTACGGCAGCTAACTATAGAGTTCAAAAACAGATAATAAAATCTTCCAAGAAACCCCAAGGAAGCAGCATGAAGTGAGAAAATACTCTTTGAAATTTTACATGTCTCCCTATTCTGCGCCCCCTCCCCACCAAAAGAAAAAAATGAAAAGAAATTATTTTAAGTGAATGGAAACAGACGATTAAAATAAAGACCCTAAAATGACTAAAGTGTGGAGGAGAAGAGGGAGTGAGCATGTGAGAGAGATCTGAGGAGAGGAGTCATGAGGAAACAGGTTAAGGCAGGGCTTCTCTCCTTACTTGGCACAAGCCACTGATGCACATGTCCAGGGATTCAGTGTAGCACCGTGTCCCATCCAGAACTTTTGGTGCCAGCTCCACAACCAGAGCCGTTCCTCGGGCCTGGCACTTCAGTGAGCATGGGTTGTCAGGGTCATTAGAGATAGGAAGCCACTCATACAACTGCCCCTGGTACTTGACGTCGTTGTGAGCAGAGCACTGCTGGGCACGAAAATCACCTGCTTCTGGTGGGCAGTCCTGCAGAAAAGAAAGAGGAGAAGATCAGCAGGTCTATTCAGGACAGCCAGTTGAAGTATCATGCAGCTGGCTGTGTTCCACAGCTGCCAGATGTAGAGAGTTTCTGTTTAGACAAAAAAGAGTGATTGAAATAGCTACAGCTACACATAATTCAACAGATAATGATATCTTTCTTTCTTCCTTCCATGAAAGTACTGAAAGAACACCAAGACCATATGTAAATGGGAAATAAGAAACGCACTGTACATGTCTTAACCACAGCCTTGTGGTTAAGCAAAAGAGGGTCACAATGCTCTTGCTGGATCTCATTCTACTTGTGCACATATGTGGAGAAGCGTGTGTGCACAGCCCCTCTCTTTCAGACAGATTTTCCCCTTTGTTTGAAGAGAAAGAAAAAAAGAATTATGTGATTTGTTCGTTTATATTAAGCTCTTGCTTTTCGTCTCAGTAACAAAAATCAGTTGGTATGGCAACAAGAATCAGAAGCATTTGATACATATTTTCATTTCTTTAACTTTAGATTTCATAACTCACATAATTAGGGACTTACAACTGAGAAGACCTTAAAAAAACCCTTTTTTAAAATTCTTCAGCAAATTTGTGAGACATATAAATATAACTCTGAACTCAGTCTACCTGATATAAAAAACAAAGACCCCTCATGCTGCATAAAGTACCTTGTTGACAAGAATGTTAGGCTTTTCTTACCCACATATACTTTCTTGCTGCCACTTAGCACTGAAGAACATTAGACAGGTTCTCAAGAGAGCAAGAAGAGCTTTAAAACCACGAGTCTCCAGGCAAAATAAACATGAGTTCTTTTTATTTCCTTTCCAGTATTTGATCCTTGAAGAATGATATCTCAAGTCTTCTTGTGCAAGCAACCACAAAGGCTAGGGATTCACTAGGGTTTTTTTAGAAGTAACTTGAATTTCTTGCATAATTACAGGAATATAGGAGCTAACCTTTAGGAAAAACATTAAACATCATGAGAACTGAGACGAAAAAGCGCAAATGTTGGCAATATGACTGCCTCAGATTATTAAGATCCCAGAGTCCTCTACCTTACTGCCGTAAGGAAATCTGCTCCTTGATGATATCTGGTAAAATACCAGATGAAAGGAACAGTTGTTACACCCTCTGCTTGGGGACTATAATATTTTTTTAACAGAGAACCCTAAATGTTGATTATAGACTTGGTAGGAAAAGATTTTTATGTATACACAACCACATAACTAGGCAATATCCTTATAAGATACTTGTATTCTCTGTTTGCCCTCAAGCTATTTCATCCTATTAGACAATCATAAACGACAACCTTATTCACAGACTTCTTATGCTCCCAGCCAGGAAAGTCTTATTGCTGTTGAGGGAAAATACCTCTTCTCAGATTTAAATAATCACCTATGTTTCTCAGATCTTTTTTACCCCTTCATTCACTAACTATTTTCTGCATCTTTTTAAAAGGGCAAACTATTACAGCTTTGGGTATGAAAGACATGGAGGTTGCAAATCACTTCATGACTTTAACGGATAATTTTTTATTATTAAAATCTACAATAAAATCTGTCTTAAAAACTAAGCTTTCAAATCTCCTCTCGAAGGAACATGGCACAGTCTCGGCTATGAATTTGTCATTTGTAAGCCCTTGGCTTAAACCCAGGTTAGCCATTCTGGCCTGTCATTCCCTGTTGGAATGTGGTTATGGCCATTTTGTTTGAATGTTGACTAATCTTGGACCAAAACACTCCGAACATTTCTTGTTGTGAACTATAGACACATACAAGCTGTGGCCTTAGCCACAGATTGTCATCTAATTTTCTTTGTACCATGTGACCAAATTTTCAATTAATTCACTTTGTATTTGAGTCTGATGCACCCCAAAAATAAAGGGTCAAACTCCAGTCAGAAATTCTGTGATATAAGTATAAGGCAATAGTCTTCCTGGGTTACAAAAAGTTCGATGGATTAAGGCATAAGAGAAAAAAGGATGTGGGTTAAATCTAGCTCTAGAAAAAATACATATCAAAGAGCAATAACCCAGAGCTCATTCTTCCTTTTTGAAAGTCGAGGTTGAAAATCCAAGCCTGCCATTGGTATTTTACTGCTGGAGGACTCAGACAGAAGACAGTTTGTCTATCAATATATTACAGAAGATTTTAAAAAAAGTAAAATACTGCAAGTATTTCAGCTTAATTTTAAAATATCAAGAAAAACTGAGGGGCAGTCAGGTGCTTTTTATGATCTGGGCAAACTTTTGATACAGGACAAAGTTTGGACACTGAAATGAGCAGAAAAATATGTGGGAAATTCATTATTCCTCTACAGCTCTGTAATTAAAGAAAAGGTGGTCTTTAAGTTCTGCTCTTATACAGAGGATGAACAAGAAGATAGTTACAGCTTGATCCAAGATCTGGTTTAGTTCTATTTTCAAACAAGAAAAGAAGAACACAGTGGTCTTATTTCCTACCACAAAATCCTGCGGTGCCTACCCTTCTCTGAGTTTTTCTGTCTGTAAATGAATACAGTCAGGTCTATTGGCTTGGCAGATACCCAAGCCAAGGCTTGGTTGCAGAAATCCAAGCCAACTCTCTTGTTTGGTTCAAGCTTGGCTCTACCTTCAGAACTTCCTGGCTCGTAATAGCTTTATTTTTACAAAGAGAAAAAGGCCCAATAAAGCACACGACATACAGAATTCATAATCCTGCTTTGTATAGAACTCAATACTATGTTTGTTGTGTTGGATTTTACTTTCAAATCAAAGGAATAAAAACCATTCTTCAACATAACAAGCCTTCAGGACACGGCAGGTGACCAGGACTGATGTTAAATACTTTCAGCCTTTGATATTGTGGTCAAAATAAAACAATGGATTTAAATAGCAGAGCTTGTGTTCGAAAAAGTTTTCATGTGAAACTTGAAGAGATTAAGAATACATGCAAGCAGTCACAAACACAGACACATACTTATCTTGGCACGCAGATGTGAAAAAAGGTCACAACCTGGTACACAAACTTTTCTCCTGCTGAAATCCTGAATCCAAATTTACCTGAAGGCCTTGAAAACGTCTTTCTCTCACAAAGGATCTCTCCTTCGGGTTGAGAATGCACAAGTACTTGCATGTTTATGCATAACACCTTCACGAGAAGTATCATTATTTTTTATACCAAAATGGACAGTGTTGAGAAAATTTGTGGTCTGAATTCTGTATATCACCCATTTTTAGAAGCAGGTCACTGAGACCAAAAATGTAGGAACTGTACAGAACTTTGCACATTTATTTTTTTTAATCTTAAATTTACTATTTTTTGTTTGCATGATATGTCAGTAGGGATCAGAGCGTCTTCATGCAAACATATAATCAAAGACAGATATAAGTTCTCAGCCTATAAATAAGTATTCCAGTTGCTGAAATAGAAGATAAGGCAAAACCAGTGGTTTTTTGCATATATTTTCAAGCAGTAAATTGCTATTTTCTTCTAAACACTTTGCATACTTTTTGATAAGGCCACTTGCTGTTTTGAGGCAGTCTTGCTGTGTCTTATTTCTACACTGCTGGCTCCTGGACAAGAGAAACTATAGACTAACTCCACAAAGCCTTCTTTAAAAAAAAAATCAGCCTGCTTCTTATACGTGCACGGTGGTTTAGGGGAAGGGGATCCTCTATGGCTGCCAGCTAGCACTGCTTCATTGGCCTGAGTGAAGTTATGTGTTCCTCCAGCTAAGGGTCTGATGCTGAGAGCTGTGTAACAGTACTGTCTACCTGCACAACAGATTGACAGACACTCTGAGACAGCCAGAAGTCATGGGCCATGTCAGGGTAGTAGTGAACGCGAGGTAGGGCACCTCTGCATGGGCTATGTAGTTCTGTGACGAATTTTGTTAACCCCATCTGCATTGCCGTGTTTGGCTTGGAGCATGTGGCAGCCTCGGTATCTGGCCACAAAACTACTACAGTCCTGCTTCAGGTTATTCCAATTTTGGTACTATAGCCAAGTTGTACCAGTTTTGTTTTCTTTTGGAAATTATCTATGGGCCCCTGCAGATATGAGGAACTGCTGCCATTGCACTCCTTGAAGAATCAGAAAGAACTAATAAACTTGAAAGTTTCATCTGAGTCCATTTATCTTCAAACTTCCTATTCATTAAGACTTTTCAGGGACAAAAAAATTCCAGTGAATAGGAAACAACTGTTCCTCCTTTAACTCTGGGAGTCCTAGGTGGGTTTTTTATCGCCTTTAGCTCACGAAGGCTCATGAGATATTGCTGAAACACTGAGCCTGTGCTGGATACCTATTATCTCTTTTCATTCTATCAGGTCAAGATTTCCTCTACTGCAATGAAAATATATGTAATTTTAAAGGTGATTAGAAAGCCCTTTGATCTGTGAAACCCATTTAAAAATATACACAGGAGTTTCATCCTCACTTTTTAGGCATGTAATGAGGTCCATATTATTATGGCTTCATTTTCTTCCTCAGATCCATTTTCTTTTTTATTTTTTAACTTGACCTCCTATTTTACCCTATTGTAATTCATAAGGTCCATGGAGTTTTGCCATGTTTGAATCCCATTCAAAACAATTTCTATTAATCACCAATCCAGTGGAAAAGATAAGATGAATCCCAGATGTCCCTTGATAGTGATAGGTAGATCAGATTTCATGGGACAAAAGAGGGTCAGCCTTTTTAAAGTTTACTTAGTGGGTGAAATGTAGAAGATCCTATCTAAGCTGCGATAGGTGGAAACATTTGAGGAACTTTAAAACAGTTTACAATATATGTGCTTGTATATTTGCAGAGGCCAAGAATGATTTACTATACCTGGAGCTTTTCCTCTGTGCAAAAAATGACTTAACAACTGGACTACTCTGTGCAGCATCTGACAGAACAGCTTATTGAACCAGTTCCATGAAGCACTCATGATGTTTCAGCTGCACCAATTTCCCTACTGAGAAAGAAAACCTGAAGTCCTCAAGTAGAGGCTTGTCTAAGAACAAATGAGAACTTTACATAAAAACACAGAGGCTTAGGACATCTAAAGATTTAACAGAAACTCCACTCAGTCTTGAAGCCTTGCTGAGTGCCCTACTTGAATTACGTTTCTTGCAGATAGATTTTTCAATAGTCTACTCCCATGAACTTAGAAATAACTCAGGATCATACTTAGTTGCTTAGATTGAGAGGGGCTCATACTAAAGCTTTCTCTAAGAACCCCAGGACATTGGAATATTTGACAGAGAAGCTTGAGAAAAATAATAGGAACAAAGAAAATGGGGAAATATCAGCAAATGTTCTCTGTGTTAAATAAATATGGAGTGGACATGAGAGCTAAAATTGTCAGTGAACTATAAATGCAAAACTCCATTAATATTTGTCATTATAAATATTTATAATATAATTTTTCCATAAAAATGCCTTTGTTTTGGAAGTATGTTCCCATTTTGGCAAATAGTTCAGTATGCAGCCTTCCATGTAGTTTTAATTTATTTTTTTTTTTGTCCACCCCTTTTAAATAGTAAAGTAAGTGTTTAAATTAGATACAGTAAGTTTAATTTCAGCATGAAAACTTCCAAGAACTTCAGTCAAAAACTAATATAAGTACATAATATTAAAGCATACTTTTCTAAAGGCATTGAGGGTGCCATATTATCAGATAAAAATGAGCTGTTCAAATAAAAAAAAAAAAGTCAGAACCACTGCATTTAAAACTCTGATTTACCAAGAGTCCTGAGAAGTCATGAAATATTACTGTAAGGGAAGCAATTCAGGTTATTTGGTCTACAGAGTTTCTTTATACACTTACATTAACTGGACACAATGTGAGGTTTTTTGTTCTATTTTTTTAATTGTCACAGATTCAGAGTTCTGCTTGCTGAGAAGATTGCAAATCCAGAAGTACAGGCTTCTGTCATTTGCTAGATGCTAAAAGCACTTGTTTCAAAGTATGAAGAAATAATTTCTAGATGACACACTGAGGTTTTAAAACACACCCAATCAGAAATAAGATGGTAGTTATTAAAATCCAGCAGTTTGAAGAACACACTGTAGTCACAATAAATGATCTGAGTTTGGAAGAATTTCCACTTAAAAAGTAGATTGACATTAAATAAATTGTGTGTTAGAAAGGAGATATGTGTAGTGCCTATAATTTTAAAATTTTTTTTATATTTTACTGCAAAATGTATACTGGAAGGTTTGATTGCAAAATGGCATTTCTAATCACCACCGTGTAGAAAAATTAAGCCCTGCTAATCGTTCTTGTAGGTCTGAAAATATCTACTTGGTGATGATACTTCTCATACACATAAGAGAATGCTTCTGAGAATTATGTACTTATATGGAAGCTTAGGTTTGACACTTTCCAGGCTGGGGTTTAGAGCATGGAAAGAAGATAGTGTTATTTTGTAGAAAGTAAGATGAACATCGGTGCTGGTGTATACAAAATGCAGCACAAGCTGATAAGAAACAGGGATGGAAGTAGCTTGTCTGAATGCAAGCCAAAAAATGGGGGATGACATTACAGCTGGTACTTCAGCCAAGTGAAGAAAGTGAGGTATATATAAAAAGAGTTGCAGGTGGTGTTTACAAGCTTTAGTTGTCTGATTAATGGGATCTACAATCTACAAATTTTATCTTGGGCTTAACGAAAACCTTGTTGAAAGAGCTAGTAATGTTGTGCAGCTTCAGCGTCAGACTAATCTTTTTTTATTTTTCTCTCTCTTTTTTTTTCTGATTCAGAAAGCTGTGCAACGAAAGGAGAAATATCAGGGAAAATAAAATTGTTTTCAGTCACAAGAAGGAGTTTGATAATTGAGAAGAAAGGCATAAGACAGTACATATTCCAACAAAAAACCTTCAGAGAGGTTTTCATGTAAATGAAGGGAAGAGAAAGCAGAAGACAGCAGAGTGGAAGCAGGACTGAAAAAGAGAAAGGGCATATGAGGTGGCATGACAGCCAGGTACAAAAGCTGGAAAGCACCTGGCAACTAAGAATGCATGTAGAAGAAGGAAAAAAGAGCGTGCTAGTTTGGGGGAAAGAAAAAAAAGAAAAAGAATAAGTAAAAAATCCTACTCAGAGTTTGGAATTATATTTGTTTATTTTGCATGATGTTCAGTATAACAACCCAGATAGTTGCAAAAACCTGCTTTCACTGCATTCAGACTGATTTTCCGAAGATAAACAAATTACTCCCTCTCTTCCTCCCATGATTATATTCTAAAATCGCTGGAAACATGCTTGAAGTCAATGTGAATAGTAAGAAGAAAAAAAGCAGATGCAATTCAACCCTAAATCATCTTCAGATTCTCTCATTCCTTCTTTTACTATTTACACATGTGGCTTCATACCCATAATCTTTCCAGTTTCTGATCAACAACAGGCAATGCAAGTGGCAAACATACTGGACTGGATTTATTCTTCTAAGGACTGTTCAGAAGCTTTCTAGACAGCAGCATCAGTCTTTCCTACAGTCTTTATTATGCAAAATTATTCAGCACCTCTGGAATAATTAATACAGATCACTGGAAAAACAGGCGCACCACTCTATCCCCTTGCCTCTCTTTTTCTTTATCTCATGTTTTTCCCCTTCTGTAATTTAATTTCAGGATGAATTAAAACCAGCTGTAGCAAAATCTTGCAAATGATAGTGCCTATAAAACGTGTTCATTGCCAGACTCCAAAAGTACTCTTCCAATTCTCCAATTTCACATTTCAAATAATTTTCTTTTAGTATATGTGACTACCCATCCTTTCCTGAAAGAGGACGGTCATTAAAAAAACACGTCAATTCACAGAAAGACAGCTTGCAAAAAACAAAAACACTGGTTATTTTATGAACATCATTCCTCAAGCTATGCACAAGATAATGGTAATGAAAGCTTGGAATGGGGGGATTTGATCTTTTTTGCCTTCAAAGCAAAGACTGTCATGTCACAGATGAACACGCAGGTCTCATGAGCCTGGAATTCCCATCCTCCAGATTTTCAGTGTCTTTGCAGATGAAACCTTTAAAGGCAAAATCTGAGTTAACAAAAATACACACAATATTGTGGACCTTTTCTAGTGCAGAATTTCACAACACGCTATGGGCTTAATTAGTTGTTTTCAAGATCCAATTTGTGTGTATGCAGCCTTGGATTATGGAGACAAAAGAGTAGACTTCATTAATGACAAAGTACATGATTTAGTATTTTTTTTTACTATTCTGAAAGAGGCAAAGAGTATTTCAGTGTTACAGCTGCACAATTCAGTAACAGAATGGATTTTAGAACAGATATGCAAGTCTGGGGTTCCCAAACAGCTTTAGATTTACACTGCACAAGCCATTCTTTATGGTCCCCCCAAAAATGGTTTGAAATCATCAATGCAGTCCTGGGTCTTCATATTTCAGTGGAAAAACTGTCACTGATTTCAGCATAGTAAAGCTGAAAGCTTGAAAGCTTCATTTTTGATTATTTGGTATGAAAGAATTAAGTCAGTTCTGCAGCTGTATGCCTTACTGCTGGGCTGGAAATTCTGGAGCCAGTATTGCCAAACATAAGGCATGTAAAGGAATTGCCTGACAAAACTATGCAAGGTTTTATTTTGAAGGAAAACTGTTCAGGTGCACATTTGCAAAGCAGAACCTAAGCTAAAAATAACATCTAAAGAAATACTCATTTTCTTGGAAACTCAGTGATTTTAAAATAACGGTTTCAACCCAGCTAAAGCTCCAGATTTTCATTAGGGTGATCCAGGAACACCTAATGGCAGCAGAGCAGGATGCTACTCTGTCTCACTGCTCTTAACATACGCAAGGGCAGATGAGACACAGAAAGCGACTGTCACAATGTGCATGCAATATGCAACCAAAACAAAACAAATGGGTTTAATTGTAGTCCAATTAGCCTTTAACAGCATCTCTTTGTTTCTTTTTATTTTTTTTCCTTTTTGTGTCATATAGCAGAGCTATGGCCTGCAACTTGACTAGCACAAATCAAACTTCCCATTCCTTACACAGATATGGTGTAGCCTAACTTCCTCAGAGGAAAACTGGACTGCTAATCCGCCAGCAAATCTATTTATTAACTACACCAGTTGCTGTCAGCAAGGGAAGGTGAAGGCTAGATGGATGAGACATTTCAGGAACCCAAACGATACAATCAGAACAAATTTCAGAGGAATCACAGAATTACAGAATATTCGGAGTTGGAAGGGTCTCACAGGGATTATCAAAGCCCAACTCCTAAAGAACAGAGAGAAATCTTACTGCATTGGAGACTACAACTCAGATAGAAGCAGTTTCTTTCATTATGAACTGTGGTCTATTGAAGAAAAGATAAGCTAAATATGAGCAAACATATCCCTCTTTTTAAAGTTAAACTTTTAAACTTTTTAAACAAAGCATGTATTGAAAGGCTGAATACGTCCCTATCAGGCATGAGAAAGCTTGGCCCAGTGTACGTTTGATTTCATTTTCCATCTTTACTGGTAAAACTGACATTTCTCCATGTAACTTGAGAGCCTTTACTATTCTTGGCACCCAATAAAACTTTCCATATGAAAGCCTCTATTTCAATTTTCACCAGTGAAAACACACTTTCACTTTGTTGAGACAGAAGTTGAAGTTTCTTACTTTATTGTATTGAAAACTGTATTTGCCACATACAAAAAAAAAACAACCAGCAAGAGCCTTTGGAAATGCCAAAGCACTGGTACAGGCTGTGTAAAACTGCTTTTCTACGACACACAACAGAATTAAAATGCTGTGAGGGCACAAGTGAACAGAAATATATAGAATCATAGAATCACATATCTTCCACTAACTTGTCTTCAATTCTTAACAGTTTAATCCTCCAGCCTGACAGACTACCCAATGTGAACCAGCTGGTTATCAAAGTGCTGCTGGGAACACAAGATGTCTTGATTCTGCCAGGGAGGTTGTAAAGAGCAGCTCTGAAGTTTCATTGACTCTCTGTTTATGGTGGCTGTGACTGCAATCCCTTCTGGACAGTTTTAGCATTAGGCTATGCCGTAATCTCTTTACTTTTCAAGAAACTGACAAAGGCTTGCCTGTGGTTCTGTGGTCCTGTGGTATGAAAGTAGTTTAGATAGCTACGATATTATCACTATCACTTTACCAAACTGTTTGCTGTAATATGGACGTGATTATCACATGTAATGATTTGTATCGCATCGAAGCTATACTTCACTTACCACATTGCTGCATGTCCTGTACCGGATGTTTCGCCCTTCACAGGTCCTGTGTCCAAAAATTAAAAACAAACCCAAAACCATTAATAGCTGAATATAAAAAGCCGACACATAATGTTTACTGTGTCATTAACTTTCCCATATGTATCTTTAATCACCTACTCCCCCACCAACCCTCTTCCCTGAAGTAAAGGGTTATCTGTTCCTATTGAGGTAGGAATTCCTTAGTTTCCTACCTTTGCTTTAAAAATTACTTTCTAGAAGACAGCATCAGCTTGTAAATGAGATTAGAAGTGAGAATACAGAACTTAGCTGGAAAACAACATCTGAATGACATTAAAAATGTCTCGTGTCTCCAAGCAATTTATAATGATTTCACAAGGGCATAGCTGTGTGTCTACCTGTGCACACACTCTAGCACTGACACAGTCTGAGCAGGCAGGCTTTGTATTCTGGGGAACAACTGGGTGCTGGGATGAAGGAACTATGCCTGCAGCAGCATGAACTCATAGAATAGTTTGGGCTGGAAAAGAACATCTACTTCCAATCCTGCTGCCATTAACAGGGACACCTTGCACAAGACCAGATTGCTCAGAGCCCCATTCAACCTGGCCTTGAATACTTTTGGGGATGAGACCTCCAAAGCTTCTGACAACTTGTTTCAGTGCCTCACCACTCTCACAGCAAAAAATTTCTTCATAATATTTAACTTGAACCTACTGTCTTTCAGTTTAGATTTACCCTCTTTCAGGCTAGCGTGACATGGATTTTTCCCAGTTAGATATGAGGGGAGAAGGAGAGCATAAATCTTCCCCTCAATTCATCGGTGGGAAATGGCATTCAAAGAGCAGCTGGGCCCAGTGAGGTCAGGGAGAGCACACACCCCGACGTGTCCTTTCCATGGCTCTCCTCCCACAGCAGACCCATACCCTGATGCTGGCAGGGCTCCCAAAAGAAAAGTGAACAGCCAGATACCTTTTCAGCACTCAGCAACATGTACCCTGAGTATTTGACCTTAGGTGAAGTTTCACGTATTTTATGAGTTCAGACTGTATACTCTGCGGAGGTCCTCAGTGCAAATCAGAATGAAGGGTTTGGCTTTTAAAATGCATCCTTCAAAAGAACAGAATGCCTAACATTTTTAATTTCTTAATTTCACAATTTTTCTTTTTGGCCAGGACTTAACAAACACACATTCCTTCAGGAATAAATGCCTGCCAAGCATTTAAAACCAAACCATTTTGAACTATCCAAGGGAAAGGACAGCAGCATCTGCATTGATTTTTTCACTTTTTTTAAAGCAGAGAAACTTTTCCCACACTGAGTTAACTCTAAAATAAATGGAACAAGTTTCCTTTAGGTTATTGAAGTCATCCTCTCTGTCTTAACTATCCACAAGACTTAATTGTGAAATTCACCTGGTAGTCATTTACGTACCACTGCTGTCTAAATGATTGCAAGAGGAGACAAACAAGTAAATAAACCTCATCACATTTTCAGAATAAATCTAAGTGGAAAGATAACGCATTCTGTTGTGCAGCATTTGGCATATAAAAATGCTATTAAAAGCATAACAGAAATATCACTAATCACTATCACCAATTCAACGATTTTGTAGTATTATATACTTAATTCCAGTAAATTTTGATCTTTACAAGCATGCACAGAAGTGGAAAAAGGGCATAGAGTATCTAGCAGTAGAAAAAAATGGTTTTGACAGTAAAATAATAAAAAAATTATATTCATAATGGACTATGAACTAAAAAAAAACCAAGTAAAAGACCCAATAACAACAACAAAACACCCAAGCAACACTCCCTCCCCCACACACTATTCCAGTCATTCCTAAGCATACAGGCAAGCTTGGAAAAATAGCGTGGTAACCTTTTTATATTGCGTTCAATAAAGGTCCTTTGCTAATGATAAATAGCAAATAAAAAAAGTATATTATGCAGAATGCAGACATTCCTAGTGCAGGCCTCATTTACCACATTGAATAGCTGCTCATCAAGCTTGATACCTGCCCCATGTGTCTCTCAGAAGTGCCACACAACCCATCAGACATTACTTTGCTTCACACAGACTTGCTATTAGCACAATTTCAATTATTGATTTCAATTACTGATTAATCTTAGAACAACTGAACAGCAAGGAAAACTTTAGCTTCCTATCAGCTGCCTCTCAGTTTCTTCTTCTTTTCATGTTTCTTCATATTATCTGTTTCGAAATAAAAACGCACCACTTATTCTCTGCATTAGGGAAAAGAATAAGTTCTTTCATTAGGCATATGATAAAACAGCTATTCCATTTCTTTCTTCTATTTTTCTTCCTTTGGCTAATGGCCAGGGATGTTCAGATAAAATGTGCAATTCTGGATGCAGCTAGTGCTCTTATGATTCATGAAGACTAGGAAACACTCTTGGAAAATTCCCCTTGTTTCCTCAGCAAGACCATACTTTGGAGTTTGGTTGTTTAAACTCATTACTTTCCCAGTCATCACCCATCAACCAAAAGCAGGTAAACAGCTTTCAGCCTTAGATGATATATTTTCACAACAGACTTGCAAAGTAGTTTGTGTTTCAGATCTACCCTGCTTCAGGACAGTATTCCAGATTCTCTTAAGCACAAGTAACTACTTTGGGATTCAAACTCGTGGGATTTGCATGCATATATCAGCATGGACGCTTTGCAGAATTCCACAGCACTGAGCCCTTAACATGCAAGGAAGGACCATGGCAGATTAGTGAGCCCATATTGTGAGATGCAGTCATCATTTATTCTCTGATCTCTGCAGGATATAAATGACAACTCCTACCAATAAGGAGTACACACAGCCAGTAGGAAAACTCGGAAGTCAACTAAAATGACAAGTTCATCTTGAAGAGCACAGAAAGAGTGGGAGAAGTAAGCAGTACTTCTAGCTTTCTCTGTTATCTACACTGCAAGGGATTTTTCAGTGAAAAAAGGTAGCTGAGGGTTTGGCTTGACAGGGAATTATTATCATGTGAATATGAAAGAAAAGCAAGCTGTTGGGAATCATGTTTCACTCCTTAAACTTAGTCACTTGTTTCCAGTAAAGTTTCTGAAAGAGGCTAACAACTTTTAATATATTAAAATATGCCCTTCTCCTAATGTAAACAACCCAAACCCCCGGTATTTATTTCTCCAGGCTCCAGGTTGTAGAGGGACTCAGTTCAAGTCCCCCCCTCAAAGGTCTCAAGTAGATGTGTATTTGTGCTCAGCTAGAGTTAGAAGCCTTGCAAAAATCCATGCCAGAAAGAATAGCAACCCCCTGCCAAAGTTGCCTTTATCTGTAATTACCAAAGACTATGAAAGCGATTTCCAGAGGAGGAGCTCATCAACTCCTGCTACTCTCAGCAGTTACCAGAGTTTGAAATGCTTTCCTTAAGAAACAAGTCTTCACATAAACAAACAACTACAAGCCATGGGTGGGTTATTTTTGTGCACGTGAATTTTGATGCAGCTGCTCACTATAGGGTTTGGAAGTTGATGCAATGTTGAATAATCCCCACTACTTTATTTTCACACCCCTTGATAGTCACTTTTCTGGGATGGATTCTGGTTTCTTCACTGTACTTGTGAGGTAAATATGCCGTGGGTCTGTCTTTTCCCACGAGATCTTAGGCAGGCTGTGGCATGAAGCCAGGCTACTCACACAGGGATATCACCATCTTGCACCTCCCTTCCTTCTCTGTGTTGCTCTCACCTCTTTCCCAAATGTGGCACAGTGTTATGACCCCCTGTCACCATCAATACAATTTCTGTGTTTGTGCTTCTCTGAGGAAAAGTGAGTCTCTTTTACTCTTACAGCATACCCCTTTTCCTGTAAAGGAAATGAGAAGGAAGGCCCTGCACACCAAATTGTTATGAACAAGAAAGATGCATCAGGACTGCATTGACATTAAGAAGTTCACTTTTTTGAAACTGCCTGGTTGGGTCTGCTAAACTCATGTCTAAATCATTCAATTGACTATAAGTTGCAAAGATTTTAAAAGATTTTTCCCTATCCTTTTGTTCACAAGCACCTTGCCTGCCACCATGGGCTGTTGAGATGCACTGGTATATTTTGCCATGCATCTGTAGAAATCTTTCATTCTCTATGTTTAGAAGACTGTCTCCTACAAGCTCCTCTATGTTGCTGAAATGTGAAATACCAGAAGAGTTACATAAATAGTTAACTTTGAGACAAGAAAAGTCGGCACGGATGCACAAACCAAATTTCCGTGGCAAATTTAGTTACAGATCATATGAATATTCTTTCTTCTGCCATCAAAAAATAAACAACCAGGAGGCAAAATAGTGCCTTCAGTCACTACATGCAGAAAACCAGCAAGGCAAATAAAAACATGCGTACTGATCTGCGGCCACTGAAGGCCAACTTTTTTCATAACTAATGTTTTTCACAACCTTGGTACTAGGCAATCAATAATTCTGATGTAAGTGATGTTATTAAACTTAGCATCAATGGCCCCATGTGCAACTCATGAAGCTCAACAAGCCCAAGTTCAAGATCCTGCATGGCAGCAAACTCCAGTATAAATACAGACTGGGAGATGAACTGACCAAGAACAGACAAAGGCTTGGGGATACTGGTGGATGAAAAATTAAATATATGCTGACAATGTGCACTTGCAGTCCAGAAAGCCAATTTTATCCTGGGCTGCATAAAGGGAAGCGTGGCCACCAGGTCAAGGGAGGTGATTCTCTCCCTCTACCATGCTCTCATGAGACCCCATCTGGAGTGCTGTGTTCAGGTCTGCGTCCTCAGCAAGAGACAGAACCTGAGCTGTTAGAGCAGATCCAGGTCACAAAAATAATTAGCAGGGTGAAACACCTCTCCTATGAAGTAAGACTGGGAATGTGAGGGTTGCAGATGGATTTACAAGGGCAAAGTCCTGTTTAACTAACTGAGTTTCCTTATATAACAAGGTCAGTCATTTTGCTGACTAGTAGATTTATTAGAATTTAGCAAAGCTTTTGATATAGTTTGCACAGTATCCTTCTGGTAAATTTTTACTTCCAAGTTTTTCTTTGCCTCATTCCAAGTAACTGATTGTTGTTTTCTAAGTAACAACTTGCATTAAATAACACTCCTAAACTCATAAAAAATATGACTGGCTAGTCCACTTAAAATAAAATGATCCAATTTCAGAAAAAAAATGGAAAATACAGAAAAAAAGTCAGAGTGCCTTCAGGATACTTTTTATTTTCAGCAGATAGTCTCACATATTTTTTTTGTCACTGCAGTATTTTCTATTGTCTTAAGAATATTTTAAGAAGTGTCTTTAACTTTAGATTTGCACATACAACAAGTATTGCAGATATGCAGAAAGCAATTACAGTTGCGAATGTTTTTCACTATTCAAGAAAGGCAGAAAAGCAAAAACTAAAAAACAAAACAAAACAAAGCAAACAAACAACAACAGCAACAAAGACCCCAAAAAACACCTTTCAGCAACACAAAGATGAGAGGTCTATTCACAATCCAAGTGGAAAGAAATACAAAATAAAATCTCACCTGTCCTGCTGTATCACAAATATACCACACAGAACATAATGCAGGCCCAAAAGTAGTAACACCCCATATCTGAACATGCTAGAAATCGGAGTAGGATCCAGGTTTTGCAGCTGGTCTTTATAAAACAAACATGCTGAACAGGATCACAAGTTCTCCTTTCTTTGAGGAAGTTTGCACCTACATCTAAATTGTGTGTTAGCCCACCTCTACTGAAATGCATGCTTTCTCATGTACAATCTAGTGCTTGGGTCTTTAGAGAATCACATCTTATGTTTCCTACAGGAGTTAAGACTTACAAAAACTCTTCATCATGCAAAGGCCTGACTGATTTAATTCTTATTTAATTTAAGTCCAGGAACAGATCTATTCAAAGACTTATGAATAGCCAAGAACTCTTCCAGTGAACCTGGACATGTGAACAGTATATCATCTGAGTGAGGGCTTCACAGACATTATTGTTTGGTAGACTACTTCTCAACAGAGATATGGATTTATGGAGACCATATCCATCACTCTTATGTAGGTACAATGCTGAGTACTGTTCATTCTACTACATGTCAATTAGGACAGCCAGCACAGTGTGTCTAACTTGTTTTCTGAAGACCACCAGCATTCACTCCACAGATTACAATGCTGATTTATATTGTGTGCAATTTGCAGCTTCTTATAATGTTGACATGTTGGCTCAGATTTAAGATTGCTGCTTGCTGCTTCTGTCATTAGAAAGAGTTAGAGCTGTAATCTGTCTCAAAAATTTGGAAAGGTTTCTCCATCAAATGAAACCAGAAAATGGTTTCAAAATTCTCATAATTACAGATTTCACTAATTTCAGGGTAAACAGAATAATAACTTCCTTTTTAAAATGCTGGTAGGTGGCACAGCCTAGAAGGACCCACAAACTAAAGCAACACAAATTTCTTCCAGCTATTTGGAATCATACACTATATCATGGAGGATGTCCTCTGCAGAGTAAAACACCTAGAAGTATCAACTGCAGTAGAAAAAAACACCAGCAATTCAGGTATCCTGAAGGTCTTTGAAGGAAGCAATATATTACACTAGTATACAAATATAGTTTTAAACAGGGTAATGAGAAACATCTTCCTAACTAATTTCATAGTGCAGGTCACCTAAGAATTTTATGACTCTGACTGTACTCTTCATGAGTGATGTGGTATGCTTCATCAGAATGCCATTTATTTTTGGGGATGCATTCAACAACTTTGATAGCATTTGTGCACAAATATTTTGCTCTTTATTCTGCAGACCTTAGACTAGAAAAGGGTTTATTCTCAAAGTTATAAAACCCCAGAGTATTTAAACTGATCATTTTGCCCAACATAGGAACATTTAATAAAGTGGCCTAATCTGGCTTATTTAGTAGTGCCAGGATAGAGCAGGCTGCATTTATATCATTACACAATAATTACAAGTAATACATGGTAGCTTCTATCTGGTAAAGAAGCAACCCCCAACCTACATAACTGCATCATTATAATTTTCACTCAGTGCTAGATGTGAAAAACTTCAGAATCTCTGGGAATCAAAGCCCCTGAGAGAGATGACTCTGTGAATGCAGCCCAAAAATAAGGGTCACAGCCACCCGCTGGGACTACATCCTAAATTCAGGTGTGAAGCAGCAATAGTAGCCAATATTTTGGTATCAAAGTTGTATACAGATGAAACTTAAAACAATATGTGTTATTCTTCAAACATACAGTATTTGATGTATCCTATTTTCAACGCTAGTGAGAAACATTATTATTGGTTTCTTATTCTCTTATTTAATTTCAAACTAACATGAGTAACATGCATCTATTCCATCACTGTCTGACAAACAGAAACCATTTGATGTTTGATTTGTGAATCAATAATATGTGGGATCAAAATTAGAAGATATTATTCCTAAATGAAAAAAAGTCCAATTTATTTTAGGCCCTTTCTGTCTTATGAAAAATGCACACATCATAAAGTAGACCTAATTTTAGCTAATTTACTAAACCTAACCTTCAAATGTATGTCTTGGTTGCTATTTTATGAACCAAGTCAAATGACAATAATGGTGAGAGTCATTTATGCAGATCTACAGTTTTCATTTTGCAGAATGCAATGGCAGTGGGCCGAACAACCAAACAACTGATCACTTCAGCTAATTCAGCAGGCTGAGCTAGAAGAAAGGCTATTTCATATTTGTGGTTTACCTGCATTACCAAAAGGCAGTCATCAACTGAAAGAAGGAAGAGAGGTATTTGAAAAGGAGAAAAAAATATGTTTCAGTAAGTGACACAGTATGAAACATATGAACAATGCTGGCATTAATTCTCTCACATTTGTTCCATCTTTTTTTTTAATGTGTGCTTTTCTTTGTCTGTTTTGTTCCACTGATTTTTTTTTTAAATCTCTGACACTTTTATACTGAGGGAAATTTGTCAGGAAAATGTTAATGTTGACTTTCTTCTGCTACTAAACATAAGCCCCTCACTTAATGGTGGAAAACCTCCACTCTATTCAGAAGCTTACACATTATTTCCCAGAGGTAAGAGTGATGATCTCAAATTTTGTCACTTTAGCTCAGATTCAGCATACTTGGGACTCCATAACTCTGCTGTACACTCAAACTATTGTCTACTTCATGTTTTTTCCATAAACAGAAGCAACCAGTAACATGGAGGGCTTCTAGGCCGTTTAAAAAATAGACTACTTATCTACTATGAGCAAAAATAATTCACAAAACTCTAGGACACACTTATCTTCTGCTACATGCAGCCTTACTTTAAAAGAAAGTGATGGTGAATTTGGAAGACGATAGGAAAAAGAATCACAAGTATCTTCTTGCCATGCCTAGACAGAGCAAAATGGTATTGCTGTTACTGTAGCACTCGTCAATATGTAAAGTGCAATTCCAGAAAACACGGAATATCTTTAGATCAGGATGGGTGAACAAATGAATAAGAGAATTTATAATTTCTTTTACAATTCGAAAATGTATCCCAGTACAGGAAATAAATGCACATGAAGTTCAGATATCTAATTCAGATATTTATTATTACTCTGTTTTTGAATTTGCTTGAATCAATATGGACACTTATTAAAACCTGGACGGAAGGTATTTGAGTTATTATCAATCGCTATGCCAGGTGACAAATGCCAGCAGTGCTGTGCAATCGACAGATTGCAACAAATAAGAGTTAGATTCTGAGCAAGAGGGCAAAGTCTGTATTGCAGTGCCTCTCTACCTGTATTTCCATAATCTCTGTATCCAAAGCAGCCAATAGTTAATAAAACTAGGTTCCCTATAGAAGCTTAACTGTTGGTAGTTTGGCCCTCAAGAAAAATAGGAGTGGTCTGTGGTTCTACTCTATACAGGTTTTCACGAGTAGCGCTGCATGGCAGTTCATCAAAAAAAAAAAAGAAAAAAACCATAGGAAAACTGAAGGCCAAAACACTCTAAAAGGATAAAAATACTTTACCCTCCACCTAATGTATAATTAGTCTGGGAGGTTCACTTTCAAGTGACTTGAGGCAAAACCCAGTAACATTTAAAGGGGATCTGTCCTTCTGTGTAAATAACAAGAGTATCAGAAGTTATAAAGAGATAATGCAAATAAAGAGCATGAAAAGTATTATCTTCTGAGTTTTAGCACTCTAATTAATAAAGCTTTATTTTCCTGCGGTTTATTCTGCCCAGTGCTTGCTGTCAGCATGGGATACCAGGAGATACAATTGACTTGGGCTGACAACCCCCGTCTGTTTGTGTGACTGGCATATGTATTTATATCACTATGATAACATCCTTAGCATAATCAGAACCAGTTGTTCTAATGAAATGTACTGTTAAACAGCCACTACCCTGAAATTTTTGCTATTTAAAACACAAGAATACAGAATTTCTCACTAACACTTTCCATTCTTTCATCACAGCTGTGAAGGCCTAACACAAAACATATTCCCAAAACAAACAACACAAGCACTAACACAACTTTGGCAAATAAAAGCTGGAAAGAAAGCTGGTTTCCTTTACTCAGCTACATATATTAATTGTGTTTAGGAATGGACAATTAGTCTTTGCATTTCTTCAAAGCAGATGCACTAGGCTCTCCCTATTCATGTGATGCTCTGAAAGTCCCTTCATTCAGAACTAAAAGATACGAGGCATTATGAACATTCCTTCCAGGATGAGAAATATTTAGGATTAATTTGTTCCAAAACATCTAAATGTGTTGCCAGTTTTCATTTGCCAGAAGAATCTAGTATCTTCCTTCATGCTGCAGTGAAATTACACACAACAAATACGTGAGATAAACAATACTGACCAAGAAAGTGTCCCTCAGAGACGGAAATTTTGGTCATGCATTGTCAGCTTTGAAGCACTCATGTGAACAGGCATAATTCGAAACCTCCAATGAGTTTCTTTACCCTCCTCCCTCTCTGACTTAGCAGCTTAAAATGCTTGCTTAGCAGAAAAATTAATCATTTAAACCCATTACTTAATTAACAATTGCACATAGACCAGGAAAAATGAAAAACTATCACACATTTGATAGAGTGCTAATTCCAGGACAAATGTTACTATTTATGATTTATTGCTACCAGAAGCCACACACCTCACTAACTCCCTGCTTCCTATCCCGGAAATTGGAGGTTTCCGTGTCTGAATGGGTCATAGTTTGTGGTTGGTTTCTTAAGGCAGGAATCATTGCTTGTGTCCTGAAGGGACAGTAGTAAGGTAGTGTATGAAACCCAATTCTATGTGATTTATGAGGCTATTCCCTGTTCCACTGGTGAAGCTTCAAGGTCATCCCGATTAGCACAAGAATCAAAGAGAGTCCAGAAGAAATGGTTTATACTCTCATATTGCAGAGGACCATGATGACTACTACTACTATTTGGACCTCCAAGATTTACCCTCTAGAACCTACTGAGACAGCTGTCATGAGGGAGCAGAGAAAGTCCCTGTTGCTCAGATTCCCCAGATCTCTTGACACACCTGGGTTCATGCTTACATCAAACATGAACCCAACATATTGAAGGTCACTTATTTTTTTAAGTATGGAAAACTATATACTGCGATTAAAATTAAGTTCCTGTCTCTGAAATGTCAGATTTTGAGATGAATGCAGAATCACAACAGGCCACAAAACTAACAAGGTATAATCTGGCCACGCGTTTAAAACCAATTTTTTTTTTTTTATCCATAGGAACAGAATAACAAAGTACTGGTTTTCCACTTATTTCAACAGATGCCTTTGCCTATCTTTTCTTCCAGCAGACTTTTGCACACCGACAACTCAATAAATGGGGCTACTAGGAGACTGTTCACAAATAAAGCTAAAATACACAATATCCTATTCTGATGTGATGGTTCAATGCCTTATGCTGTTTCCAGTCTTCACTAAACAACATCACATATTAAAATGTCAGGCAGAGGAAATTATTTGGACTGTATGGCCGCTGTTTGTTATATTAACATCAGTTTTATAAGCACATGAATAAAAATATGAAAGAAAGTATGCAGGATGGAAAATTGTATTTGATTTTTTTATCCTACAATATATAAGGCATCAGAGATGGCAGTAAGCCATAAAGGTTGGGTCTGGAGTTTCCCTTCATATCCTTTATCAGAAATCTGTTAGTATTTATCACATATACCATGTTTACTGCAGGTAAATTTTTTTCTAAAGTAGATAGAAATAATATTTGCTAGAAATATTTTGCAGGTAAAACTCACATAAAGTACAGAGTGGAAAAGATGTCAAATGAGTTGTTCATTTTCCATTGCAAGCTAGTAACTGGGTAGGAATAAAATCTCAGATGCCTGACTGAGTACCCAAAATTCACCTTTGTACCAGACCATTTTATTTCTATTTGTGAGGAGGGGCCTTGCTGGTATTGAAGACTTCCTACCCAAAATTTAATTTGTAAGATATCCTCTGTAGAATTGTTACCCTTTCTTATATAGCTCAGGATGCCACATTTGATTAATACAGCTTTTATAGTCAGTGTGGCTGAGACTGTGGGGTACTAAATGTAGTGAATTACCTGTATTCTGGTACGAGTGCAGGACAACTCTTACTGCTTAAATGGTGAAAGTGGAGGGAGCTTTGCCTTCAGGAGCTGGTAGCCTTTCAAGCTGTCCAGACCACTTTTTTATCTCCGTGGCCTCTTGCTATATTTTAAAGGGTGTTGCCTTATCAAGCATGTTGGCTGCTTGTCCAAATTAAACAAAACCACCACCATAGTTTTTTGACACCGAGATGGAAATTTCAATGTAGGTCAAGACCTCCACCGGTTACTTCTTACGGTCTGACACGCATGAGTAGGTTGAACTTTTCCATCAGTAAAATAAAAGACATGCAGCCACTTACTTGCTGCTCAGGCAGCGTCTCAGTGAATATGAAGCCCCTCCTCCACAAGTGCGTGAACATTCACTCCAAGAGCCCCAGGCATCCCACAGTGAGTCTCGGTCTTCCTCCGAGCGAGCTGTTCTGGAGCTCTGAGGAGAGGGAGAAGGAAAAATATCAGGAAAAAAACATTTAAGCGTCATAATTACTGTTGCTAGTTTAACCTTTCTTTTTACTGGGTATCATCCTGGTTATTGAAAGCACTGAATAAATTGAATAAATCTGTTCCTCTCTGGCATGCCTACTGGTTGACAACCAGTTCCTTAGTAGTGAATGGTGTATGAATTCACTTTCATCTTTTGAATATCCTACTTTGTCTCAGTTCGAGGCTAGTGAAGACTGCTTTAAGAGAGCTCTTTGGACAACAGCAAGACAAAGGATTTTTTCTGACTAAGAAATGGAGTATTATAGACATTAGACATTGTGCCCTGAAGTTTTGCTGCTGTGTTAGAAGCTATGAAAAGGCATATTGAAAAGTGCCTTCCAAAATGCTCCTAAGGAAATACTGAAACACAATATAGTGAATCAACATGCTAAAAAGGCATTCAAAATAATCACTTTCATGCATTTGCCATAAGGAATTTGAACTACCATTGTTTCTCTGTCTAAAGAGTTTCTATGAAACTTGCTGGACAAAGTTCCCGTAATTGTTTCACCGCTACTGTTTTCTAGCTTAAAAAAGAAGATGCACATTCCCTGAAGAGCAGGAGTTACCAATGTCAGGCGCAGACCCAGACAGTGCTATTGTTAATGCCAATGGCTGTGCTCAAACATCTTCATGGAGAAGCAGCACTGAAGGATCCAGAAATGCTCAGCTCTTCGACGATTAAGTCATAAACATACAGCAGTACCTGCCTCAAACAAAGCAGTTATACCTGTACTCAGCATTTCATTTTCATTCATGCAAATGCACCTCAGAAACACAGATTCGTATGGACATAAATGATTTAACCATCTAGATAGATATTGTCCCTAGTGGGCAATGTGGTTTTGCTGGAAAAACTGAGTAACCTTGCAAGGGTGCACCAAAAACACCTGTGTCTGACGGAGGTAGGCAGTGTTCTTCTTCAAGGCTTGACTTGGGCTGTAGGCCAGCACATGGTGAACAGCAGTTCTAACTGCACTTGAAATTAATGAGAAGGCAAAACAACGTTATGAGGGAGACTTTAAAGGTACACCTTAAACAGAGAAACATCAGCAAGTATCATTGCTGATGCATGTTACAGCAATCAGCTTCAGCTTTCATAGCATCATAGAACATACTGAGTTGGAAGGTACCTAACAGAATCATTGAGTCCAACTCCTGGCCCTGCACAGGACACCTCCAAGAGTCACACCATGTGCCTGAGAGCATTGTCCAAATGCTTCTGGAACTCTGTCAGGCTGGTGCTGTGACCACTGCTCTGGGGAGCTGTTCCAGTGTTCAGCTACCCTCTTGGTGAAAACCTCTTCCTGATATCCAACCTAAACCTCCCCTGACACAACTTCAGGCAATTCCCTCAGGTCCTGTCACTGGTCACCACAGAGAAGAGATCAGTGCCTGTCCCTCCTCTTCCCCTCACGAGGAAGTTGTAACTGCACTGAGTTCTCCCCTCAATCTCCTCCAGGCTGAACAGAACGAGTGACCTCAGCCACTCCTCATACGGCTTCCCCTCAAGGCCCTTCACCGTCCTTGTTACCCTCCTTTGGACACTCTCTAATAGCTTTATGCCTTTCTCATATTGTGGCACCCAAAAACTGTCCCCAGCACTCAAGGTGAGACTGCCCCAGTGCAGAGCAGAGTGGGACAATCCCCTCCCTTGCCTGGCTGGTGATGTTGTGCCGTAAACCAGGACCTCCTGGTTGATGGCAACACTAAGGGATTATTTAAGATACAGAGATAACTCAACACTGAAATGATTTTACCTTCAGGGAAGCTGAGCAGAAGTTTAGTAATGAAATATGGTGAAATATACCAGCCTTGAATATTGTTATTCATGAGTAAAAAAGAAAATTAATTTAGATTTTGAGAGATAATACGGTGTCTGTCTAATGAGTGTGTTAGAATTATCTGACAGACTTATTTTATCTTACCTTTATTAAGATTAAAAAAAAAACAAAAACACAACAGTTGCAAGGGTAAATGTAAAAATTAAAGTTTCATAAGTGATCAAATTCTGACTATGGCTAGATGTGACTCAGTCCCCAGATTTACATTTGCTTTAGGAAAAGACATGACAATTTACTGAAGTTATTTCACCTAACTGCTTTTTGAAGTGTAATTTTTATAAAATGAAAAAGAGTATTTGCAATTTTATTCTCTTAAAATAAAAATACATATCTGTGCTCCCAGTTAATAGGAAAACAAATATGGTCAAATTGCAGATGGGTGCATGACCTGATCATTCACCCCTGGTTGAAAGCCCAAAGACATAATTTAAAACGGTTTCAAGGTAAACTCACGTGAACCAAGTACTCTTACCTCACCACAAATTATAAGCATCAGCACAACTAGATGTTCTATGGGTCCAAGTTTTTCTGACATAAATTGTAAATCTCCCAGAGGACATCTGTGAGCCTACTATTTGCATTCCAAAATTTGTTTTAAGACCTATATATTCCCAAAAAACATGTGATCTCAAGCTGGAATAGGTTCCAAGTTTTCTTTTAACAAGTGGAATAAACATAATTCATTTCAACTCCATCCATGTTTAATGTTAAAGAAAGTAGAGTGTTTTCCTTCCAGTGAGCTACGTGGTTTAAGATTGAGCTCGAAATTCTAGCAATACCCGAAAAGTCATTTCAAATCGGAAAACAACTGTCCGTTACGGATCTATTCCAGCTTCAACGGATATATATACAATTGCTAGCTAAGAATTCTTTGGCTAGCACTGATTTTTCAAAAGTAGCTTATACTGGTAGTTAATAATTTCTACCCACTTTCGACAAAATGAACTAAACTTAAGATCTTACATTAAAGTAGCAGTCAAGGGTTCTGCAGTGCAAGAACTCCTACAGTACTTAAAGCCCTGAAGTTCCTGTCATAAAGAGTAAAAAGAAGGAACAAAACATGGGGAAAAAAAAAGTAGAGGGGAGTACATGCCGTTAATGCTGAAAAGAGTAAAGATGGCACCACTTAAATCTTTCTTTAAGTACCAATTCCATCACAGAAAAAGTCTTTTACCTCTGCCAGAGGTACTCCAGATTGGTGGTTCTCAAAATGCCAGTATATATCAAAGAAGCAAAATGCAGTCATCAATGCTCTTTATGCCCTGTTGCTGGTACCAGAAGACCTTCCTTATCCTTTCTGTCTGTTCTGTGTAGATGTCAGCCTGAGCTTCCCAGGAAATACACATTGCTTTGTCCAGACAAAACCCAGGATGCCCTGACATCAAAAGCATCAAGTCAGAAATGTCGCCCTTAAGCAATTTGCTTATCAATGACATATACAAATAAACAAATCCACTAGCACTAATCAAAACCAGATTTTCCTTAATCCCTTACTATTTTAATATACACATCCGAATCTGATGGTGATCCTGTATCTACCACCCCATACCTCAGCTCCAGTGGGAATGGGCAGGAGGACTCTCAAAGAGCTATCTTAAAAGAAACACGAAGAACACCTTCTGCTACTGGACCAGAAAGCAAAAAGGATCATGTGTAAAAAATGAAATCACTGTCAGTAGATATAGTAGTCAGGTGAAGATGCTTACAGAAGTTTGTTTTTTTTTTTAAAGAAAAAAAAGGCTTTAAACTACAAGTCAAACAGAGGACTTTTCATAATGCAAACAAAAGTAATCTGACATAATCAATTAAGGCTATTAGAGCTAGGTATCTAATCTGGTTCTTCAAAAAATCCAGCTTCAGTGTTTAATTGTAATTTCTGAATTTACTAAAGAGTTGTCAGGCATTCATGTTATATTCAGTGATGTTTCCTATTCTTTCCACTTACAGTACACAGAAATCATTTAGACTATCTGGAATACAAGTGTCACACATACTTAAATCACAACAGCTACCTGGACATGTAGGAGTCGCATCCCTGATAAGAACCAGGTTTCTTTTAAAAGCATATGTGCACACATGTGTGTGGGTGCATAGAGGGAGAAAAATGAAGAGCAGCAAGACCTCTGCTCATGTCCTGAAGTCTACTAAAGAACTTCAACCTTAAGAAAATAAATCTTAGATGCATATTGGAATTGAATTTAAAATTTAGTTTGGAACAGTGCTATCCCTACAGAAGCCAAGTATTTGTCAGTGTCACCCAGAAGAGTGTGTGTATAAATACAGATAATGTTTAATTTCTCCTCCGGTTCTGAGGCATCCAGTCTCCTTCAGTGAAACGCTGCTGAAGTCCTTTTTTCAAGTACCCAGTGTGTTCCCTAGATTAGACAGCAATACAGATAGTGAAAAATGCAGTTAAACTCTTGTTGGACTACAGCATTGATACAGAATTTAGGCCAGTTATTTCCCAGATAATATGAACCACTGAGTTTGGTTAAGAAATTTATATCATCTGGTTCTTATCATATCCCCACTGTTTCAGGATATGATGAAGTGTCAGTGACAATGTGCAAGGCTCCTCTGAGGCCACTGCCTAAACTTGTCTTTAGCTACTGTAAAAATTATGTTAGGGACAGAAAACCATTATTTTTTCCTATGTAGTGGTCTTTCTGCCCAGCCTTTTCAGATAAGTTTAAATGCATCCCTATATGAATTCTTGCCAAGCTACACATTCTCCTTTGAGTAATCCTTGATCATCCTTTGATGTTAGTTTGTCACTGAGGTTAAATATATACTTCACACAGTACTGAAATGCTATCTGTAGTGAACCAGGTAGAAACTGCTTTCAGCACTTCCCTAGGTGTGTAACAGCAGGAGACAAGGCCAGTGACCTCAACTTCTTATAAAAACAACGTATTTCAAAGCTTCAACCAACGTAAATGTATGGTTTATAAGATTTCATTTGCACAATGTTATGTATCTTTATTGCATTCCATCCAAGTTAACAGCTGGATTAAAGCCCACGTGGGAAACTGTTTGGAAATATCTAGCTTTTGAAAAAAGGCAAGGCAGAAAAAATTCATAGCCAGTTGAAGTAATACATTAGCATGCAAGACATTTCTGACTAACTGTTGAAACTTTTCAAAGCGAATATCTTGAAAACATCGTAAGTAAAATATTCCAACATATCCAGTTTGCAATGCACAAAAAGAAAATGTTTAATCTATCTAGGCAAGGAGTTGCACATCATTTTAAATGGTATTGTATGACCAAAGCACATCTACTCTTCCAGAATAACTGTAACATAATGAAGAAAGGGCTTACGAAAGTAAGCCTCATCCTTGTGAGGAGCATGATTCCTTGGAAGCACTAGGATTTCCCATGACAATAGCGGTTCTTCAGTTCCAAGCAGGTATCTTTCCATTTCATGCACCTCATGAAACCAGAGGTCCCCAAGTCAGCCTCAGCAACCAATGACCTCAAATTTTTTCTTTACCCAAAGGTCAGATACAGAGTCAGGATAGATGAACACTGTTTAGCTGGTATGGTAAATAGCTCGTCTTCCCATTGTCTTGTCTGTATCCCATGTAAAAGCAAAAGAAGGACTTCTGCCACCAGACTTGCCACCCAGCCAGCCTCCAGAAGGACCACACAAACCAGAAAATCCCACCTACCTGACGTGCTTACCAAAGTAATGGGAAGTTCTGCTCTCACAGAAGTTAAAAGATGAAAAGAGAAAATGCCCCTGTACCCAATCTGCCTGAGTTGTTTACTGCGCCTTAGATGCTGAGTGACCACAAGCGCCATTGCTGCCATGAATAACTGCATGCTGTTCCATATGGCCAGATCAAAAGGATGCCTACAGAACTGTTCGAAACCCACCTACAACACTGTTTTCCCCGGCAAACAACCCGGAAAGAAAAGTAGCTGCAATGAGCATCAGACATCTTGAGGTGAAAGTGGCTATTCCTTGAACACTGTCTCCCTAGTTCCCTGGAAGATAGCAGCTCCCTTCTACTTCTACTTCTACTTCTACTCCCTTCTACTAGCTGAACAGTACCATCTCAGTTGCCCCAGGCTTCACAGTCTCGGAAATTAACTTAGGAATTTTTGCCTCCTTTCCACTTGCAAGTCAAAGTAAAAGGCCTCTGAGGGGATCAAGAGAGTATTTCCTATGGAAAACCCCTGGCACAGGGAGCCCTTGATCTGAGTGCCTCCAAACCCCAAGGAAGGCACTGGCACATGAGCACAGGCATGTGAGCATATATTCTGAATTTTGGGTAATTATGCTCAGGTTTTGCTAGTGCAGATAAATGGGCCAGGATTTATTATTTCAGTCTCTTAAAAAGGAATAAACAAAAAGAGTCAAAATCTCTTTCTGGATAGTTTTTAATTTACTCTTTCTTCTTGCCCCAAATCATCCATCGCCTAAAAGAAACGGGGAAGACACCTTGATGAGGATTGAAGAGGAAATCTCCCCGAGATACTCTTGCAGTTTCCCGGTGCTTATTCTGTTCATGTGAACAAAGGGAAAGAGCAATAGGTGGATTTTTCTTTACCCTGAAGGAAAACACCTGATACACATACAGCTAGCTCAGTCCAGGGACATTAGTAAAAATTTGCTGTATTAGTAATTTTCAGTGCTGTGTTTCTTTTTGTCTTCTCTTACAGCACAGTCATGCAAGACAGGCTCATTACTAAAAGGACAAAAAAATATAAATTATAGTATGTTTTCCTTTTGCACAGGACAGCAAAGGCTTATTGACAGGGAAATAACCTCACCTCCCTTTCTAACTGATACACATATTGCACAAGTAAGAGGACAAAGTGTCACACTGAACTCCAGAAAACACTGTGTCTGTAGTCTCAGTGTCGTACAGAGTTGCACCCTCTTACATCAGTATCTCCACACATCAGTTAATCTCAGAAGGATAAGAAAACTGCCAGGGCTGTCCTCATAGACCCAAGGGATTCCTAATGCCCTGAAGCAAACCATATAGCTGCGCTGTGTGTATGGGAGGACACAGCTTCCAGTGTGCAACAACACAGGGAGGAATCGATTAACAGCCATCTCAGGACATTAAGAGCTAAACAGCCATTCCTAAACCTGGACTGGAAGTTGTATCCCAGGAGAAATGTGCCAAATGTGAGCTCATTTCTTCTCATAGAAGGGCAGCAGCCAGCTGGAGGGGCAGAGAAGGGGGTTGCTGGCAGAGGATGGAGCTGACACCATATCACTTCAACGTGGTGCACACTGAGGTCTGTGTAACATTTTATAACAGTGCCTTATAAACCTCTTATCAGTCCTATCTCTCACCCCTCTTACCCATATGAAAAACCACCAGGAGAGCAATGTGAAGGCAACAGTTTTCTTTCTAGCTCTCACGGACTGAAGTTACAACATTTTGTTGTATTTAAGTCCTGCCGAACTGGTGTAAACACCAGGCACGGGTGATCCAATACAGAGCAAGTCCAAGCTGGCTCAGCCTCAGACTTGTCGCCTTATTGACTCAGAAGGGTTTTTAAGGCTAGGACTGGTTCATATGCACGATAGGTGAAATCACTTTTCAGAATTCGGAACCCACCCAACAGCATGGGTTCAAAAGTGCATCTTGCACTCCAGGACTTTGGATTTGTCTTCCATGTAGCAAGAACTGTGGGCAGGGAAAAAGCCCACAAGGCACACAGAAAGGAGATGAGAGAAAAGTAAAATTGTAACCTGTTATGAGGTTGCATGCCAAATGTTTTCTAAGTGGTGAGAAATGAAACTTATGTGCTGGCTGTGCTGAGTTCATCAGCTTTAAGAAAAAATGGCCAACTCATGCCTGACACTGAAAGCTCTGCTGTGTCTCCCAAGGAGGAAGACATTTATATTGAAGGAATTTATACTGCCATTTTCGTTGTCAGTAAACTGACCTTAATCTTCATATACTCACCCTCCTAATCTAACCCTCTGTAGAGATCACAATGTTCCAAAGTGAGTCCCCTCACAAAACATCATGTCATCTGGGTTTAGAAACCTTGGTTCTGAAAGGCTGAGCTAGAAGACATTGTTGGATCAGCATAGATTTTAATGGGCTCCTCAGACCTAGGACAGCTCAGCCTCTTCCAGAGCAGATCACAGCACTAAGGCAAGGCAACAAAGGTTGCAACAGGCAGATGACACCCTGGACAGGAGGCATTCCAGACAAGGGAAGAGAAGTTTCCAAAGACGTGTGTAATTTCAGACAATATCTGCAATTATGAGATTTATTCAAAGCAAATCAAGCCTCCTGTTCTTCTGATGGTCTGCCACCTCCCTCACTTACCCCATGGAGATGTGTATGTGTTTATTTTAACAACAAGAGGCCATATAAAGAGTTAAAACATTAAGTCTTGATGGAGGCATGAAAACCGAAAGGGAAATATATATGTAAAATATAGGGGGTAAGGAGGGGGAGGTGAGGAAGGCAGGCAGGAAGGCAGGCAGGAAGGAAAGCAGGCAGGAAGGTAGGCAGGAAGGAAGGAAGGAAGGCAAGAAGGCAGGCAGGCAGGAAGGCAGGAAAGCAGGAAGGCAGGAAGAAAGCAGGAAGAAGGCAGGAAGGCAGGAAGGAAGGAAGTCTTTTAGCAGTACCAGATTTTTTTTTTTTTTCCCATGAATTTACATTGAACTGCCAAGATGGAAGCGGCTAAACACTGTCAGGACAGAAGCTGCTGCTACTCCTCTCATGCTGCCCTCTAATCCCATGTGATGAAAGTATTTTTTTCCCTTGCTGTACCCAAATAACAGAAATGACACACCCACACTTTGAACCAGTTTGCTATACAGAAAGGATATGCATTTCTGTCTATGTCAGTCTTCAGGTCTAGTAAGGTAATAAGACACTCCCTTTCGACCTGGTGCTTACCAGCACTGATGGGTGGATAAGCCCACTGGAGAACAACAAGACTGCTAAAGTTTGGAGTGGCAGAATCCTACAATTAAAGCTATAGCAACTCAAGCTTTTCATTTCACGTATTTCTGTTACAATACTTCTCTCTCCCCTTCAGCTAATTCAGATCCTTCATTTTTAAAACATAGCTGGACCTTTAAGGGACCATATTGGACATACCACAGGAACTTGAAAATCCTCTGTCTTCTAAAGAGTTACAGGAAGTATGAAGATGTCATATCCAAAAGACATTTACAATAAGAGAGGACAGCCTTGGGCGTGTTAAGGGCCATTATGTTTGCCCTGAACAACCAATGCTTTTAACAATTCAGACTGAAAGAAATACAGGATTTCAATAAACCAGTGAGTAAGTAAATAAATAAATAATTCACCCATCTTATGCCAGCATCAAAACAGTAGGAGACCTTATTACTTCCTTTACTTCCTTTCATATCTGGCTCTGTTGATACAGTGCAGAACATGAAGAACACACTAGCAAACTTCAAACAGAGACTGAGATTATAACCAACAAAGCTAGAAGGGGAAATTCGACACCCACACAGTATATTCATATGGAAACAAAATGAATATATTTATTTTATGGGATAGTTTGAATTTTTTATAAGTTGCATATAATTTCCTGTCTCATTTATTGAGCATTTTTTGAATTTATTTCAGGATGTCTTGCATTATCACACAACCCTTCCCTCTACCCTGACACCCTCTCTGTTGAACTCCCTCTATGAGAAGTCCCTTAAAAGCAGCAATTTTAAAGCCTGACACTTTAGAAGAAATTCCATAAAGACAGTGAAGACTAAAGTGGAAACAATGTGAAAATTAATGTACAGTAGAATCTATGAACATACCACTTACTTCTCTGCACAGCTAGAAGGACTGCCGCTATAAGCAGCGACCAAAAAATCCACAGGTGGCAGAACTACTAAGATTTCTATATATGTTGGCTTTGTAAGAAAATTAAATCTCACAAATACGCACACTGCTTTCCGTCCCCTTCCAATTTTACCCAACTTTAGCTACTTTTACAAGAAGTTTGGAAAAGTTCAGTTATTGCAGAAAAAAGAAAAAAAGATGGTCATACATGGAATGAAATTCTAAACAGGCTACTTAAAAGGCAGATGATAGAAAATCTCAGACCTATGATGAAATTATTTACATTTCCTGAGACAGAAGGACATCTAAGTGATCAGATTTTACCAAGCTTTTACTATTATTGGTCTGTGTTCAACACTACACAGGGTTAAGGACCTAAGAGAAGATCTCACTCCATGAAATGTGCATCCCTTGCTTACTTCCCCCATTTTACCTAAACATATGTCTGAGAGTTAGAACATGTTGTAACACCTTGAGTATGCAAAACTGGTCAGCCATCTGTTAAGACAAGCCTGCTGTCCATAAGGTGATGCAAAAAGATGGAGAAACCAACAGCAAAAACTAGCCGTTCCTGTACAAAAGTTAGGAAGAAGTTGTGGTTCACACCCGAGTATGATATTCTGATGAAATAAACACTTCATGCCAATTTTTGGATTAGTTGTTTTCCACCAGATGAGAAGACTTATTTAGAACTGTCCTTGGCTTGGGCTGAGGCAAATAATTTCTTTTTCTTTTTCCTGTTCCCCATCATGATATTATAGCACCTGGTGGTTGGTATGTTTTCACTTTTTTTCCCCACTACCTTTATCTTTTTAATTGTTTCCATAAGGATGATCTTACCATTCTTCTTTCCTTCCTCAGACTGCAATTTCCCATTTTTTTCCCCATATAATTGTTTCCCATACAATTCTGAGTTTTCTTACAAGGTTAAGAAAATAGCTACAAGAAGGCAATAGAAGCAACACTGATGTCTTCAAATTTGACAATACAACAGAAACCATGAGGTTTTGTCTGGATGGGTAATGACACAGTTATAAGGGATTCAGGTTTTATTTGCTTTAGTGAAAATTTAGTCATGCAGAGAATGACAGTCCTCTTCTAAAGAACTATTTTTCTGATCATGTGGCCCTCTCAGACCTTACACTGACTCATGAACCTTCTGAGCATTGAAGGTTGTCCAGCTGACAGATCCATGACTACGGGTGACCACATTCCAATCTTCAGACTCTCCACAGTGTTCTATGTCATACCTTCTTTTATCATTCTTTTGCAGCCCGATGAATCTAGCAAATTCATTAAAAGAACACATTAAACTTTCATGACACTGGTGAAGCAGACGAGTAGCTCAACAGCCTACATTAAGGGCTGACTTCCATTCCCTAAAATCCAAAACCAAAAAAAATTTCATCACAGAACCTTAGTTTAGCCATGCAAGCCTCTGCACTTGGTAGAAAAAGAAACAGATTTTATACTTGAAGAATCTGAAGGAAGAGGTCAGTGAAATATGTCCCAATATGGAATTCTACAGTAATATAGGAAGAAAATTGTGACCATACATGCTTAGTAGCATCTAGTCCTTCCTCTAAGAAATGGTTTTGTTTTACGGACATGACATATCTGAAGACAGCAGCACGGGTCACAAACCACAATGGTGAGATATCTTCTCTTTGTAACACTCAGCTTCGTATAGCTGAACTCTGCATTTCAGTCCATCCTCAACCAACTGATGTGAGCAAATGGTAGTCTGTACATATACATGATCCTGCATGAAAATATGTTTGTGTTCTTTGGATCTCATACTGGAAAAACAACCCTTAATATACCTACAATTGTAGACACAGACGAGCAGACATACAGCAGTAGGTAGACCTATATACACATGAAAGGAAAAATCGTCAAGCTTTGTACATTCAGACGTAAACAAGAAACATATTCATTTCACCGGCTAATTGCTCTTGTGGTCATCCAAGACAGACCCAGTTAGATAATAAGGGAGTGTAATGCCAAAGAGCCTGGAAGGAATGGACTATTGTATTTGACTATTTTCCATGCACAAATTAGCACAGCAAAAGAAAGAAATCCCGCAGAAAAACACATGTACTTTATTACAGTCCCTAGCGTTACTTCTGTAAGTATCACAACAGCAACAAAGAAAGCTAAAAAAAGCTGATGAAAAGATGCAAATAACAAATGCAAATGTGTTTAAATGTCCTTCTGACATGACGTGATTTGACTTCTAGTTCGGCTGAGCTCATGGCTGGTTATGGTTTTGGCCACATTCCTTTGAGTTAGACAACTGTGATTTGCTTGTGCTAGGCTTTTATTTTTAAACTAACAGAAAGGAAAATCTCTGGAACAAAATGCCTGCTTTCTTTTGTTGCTCTTGAAAGTAGTATTTCCTTAGCATGCAAAAGTTCATGGAGCAATAAGCAAAATTCTCCAAATATCTGGTCTTTCTCTGGAAAGAGAAACTGCCTTTTCATACTACTTTTTCAAGACAAGTATCTTAGTGGCTTAATGGCTCAGATTCTCAAAAGTAGCCATGAAAATAGTCCACATAAATGCTAGAGAAACTGGTTCTCCGAGTATGGAGCAAGGTTTAGGGCAGCTAAAAAAATACACTAGGGACCCCCAACGACCTTATTCAACCACCACTCAACTGAAAATTAACACAATTTCTTCTGAAGAAGGTTAAGAACCTAAATGGAGTAGTGAGCTACACTCTCTATCACACCACTCCCGGCGGCCGCTAGCAAGAGAAAGAGGAGAGGTTATTGCTGTTTTTGCCTGTGGACTTGTCGCAGCCTGTGAGGCTGCTAAGGCTCAATTGCCTTAGCATGACATGTACATAGGCTGTACATGTACCTGGGCTGTGCAACCTCCTTCCTGAGCCGAAGATGCTGAACGAAGACTTTAGGTGCTACTTTGCTCTACTGCGTCTTACAGAAAATTTAGGAATGTGTGATAAATTATTCTAAGACCAATCCTGTAAGCATTTATTGAGTAACCTTTGTGCTTACAACTGTGAACTTTTGATGATGGTACTAGAGTGCTACATGACAAGAAGCTGCTGGTGTTGGTTATTGTGGGAAAGATAGGGCCTTTAGAAGAGATACAAGGTGGTACACATAAATCCAAATGTTGATTGTCATAGATTTCAAACTCATTCTGTCTACTTGGCTAAAGGCTGACATCTAGGATGCTAACCGCCAGGCCTGATTCAACAACTTCTTGTTTTTACTCAAAAAAACATCTATGAGCTTTCTACCATGCCTTTGGTGAACTCACACTGCAATAAACTACAGTATGAATGGGTATACCAAGGTATCCTACAACTTATCCCTATCTCTAGCCAAGCTGTAAGTCAAATACTGGAATGTTTACCTAATCTCCTGCTGAAAGCAAGTGAGAGATTTTCCTGACTATGGAAGGAGCAAAAGAATGGTCTGATTCAAAAAAGAAAGTTAAGCTTGCTTCACATCACTATTCTTAAGGCACAAAGAGATTTGGTGGGAGGTGGAGGGAAATCTCTTGAGGCAGGGTAGGTCATACAAATAAAAACTAGTGTAGTGTGGAATATAATGCATAATAGTTGGCAGCAGAACGCACTATTTATTTTCATGAATCAGGGACTGAGAACTTAATTCACAAGCAGCAGAGTGATATACAAATATTATGAGTATGAGCTTAACATGGGACCAAATCCTACAGTTTTTACACATTCTTGTTGACTCATATCTCCTGTTGATCTTCCCTGAATTAGTCCTGCAGGACTGTCTCAGTCATTATTGACTTATTACAGTCATCAGGTAATAAACATCTCATTTTCATAAACGAAAGAAAATCTATGATGACTTTATGCTGTTTTGCATAAATTCAGGAAACAGAAAATACACTTTTAAACAAAGTAAGACTTTTAGATCAGTCCAGATAGCATTCTTATTTCTAGTGTTCAAATAGTACTTAGTGATGCTATACCCAAAAAGCTGTTATTTTTTTTTTTCTCTTTTTTTCTTTTCTTTTTTTTTTATAATAATACAATCATTTCAAATAAGCATTTTGAATAGGGTTATCCTAAAGTTTAGGTCTCCATGTGGCTGCTAAAAAAGGTGCTAATATTAATTTACAATGATTACCATAGATTGGCTTACACAGATAAACAAGAAGATGGAAGCTACTATAAAATTCATGTATTTCTTAATGATGTTTTGCTATTTGAACTACTACATTCAATCAAATTCTAAGAAAAGCGCAACATATGTATGCCAGGATGACTCTGGTATCAAAAGTCTATGCATATTAATATACGTCTTGCAGATTTTCTGATTGCCAACACACCACTTGTAAAATTAAGTATGAGTCAAAACAGAACATATAATGTCAGTGAAATAGCATAGCTACATCTCTCAGCTGTAAGCATCCTATCAGGATAAACAGGGGAAGTATGCAAGAAAATAATACTGTAATCAAGTTTACTGCCTTGAAGTATACCAGATATCACAGAATGTATCTTTGAAAGGTTGGTATAAACTTGACTCTGTAATGAGTTACAGAAATAATGAGAGCTCATTTAAGCTGGCCTCAGGAAAACGTTCAGTACATGCTGTACCTGTTTTCTCTGCATGTGCAAAACCAAAACATATTTTTATTTTCTTTTTTTCTTTAAGGAAGCAAATTCCAGGAGCATTACAGTGTGATATAGTTTGATTTAAAGAGTGGAGAAACAGCTCCTCTCTAAATCCCAAGCAGTTAAATCACCATTCACAGGTCATTGCTCTCCAAGTTTAGAAAGCTGATGCCAACATCAACTTCTTGGTTCTACCTGCAGCAACCCACAGTATCAAGGCTCCGAGTCTGCAGTGTTTTAGAGAGGGTAAGACTTACACGACTTGTTCAAAACAAGCCCTCTCCAACGGCAATCTTAAGAGATTAAAAACATGCCCACGCGCATATATGCACACAGATACAGTATCAGCTACAGGCGGTACATATTTTGGGAAAGAAATGTCGTTTACCAGGATGAGGGAAGCTAGGAGCAGGGTGCCAGCGGTGGTCCAGCGGCAGCACTCCATTGTCGGGTCCGTGCCGGACCTGGGGTCGGACGCGCGCAAGCTGCGAAGCGCTCGGCTGCCTGCTGTCACCCCCAGCGCCGGTGCAAGCTTCAGCCCTGCTTCTCCGCCTCCATCAGCCCCGCTCACATTTCCTGACCCAGCCGTGGGTGGGTGGGTTGGCGTGAGCTGCGGGGAAGCGCTCCCTGAGCCGGCGTTTAGCCAATCCCCCTCCTGCTAGTCAGACGTGCAGCACAAGACAGCCAAGAGGTCTGCGGAAAGCGTAGCAGCTGAAGACAGAGGGGAAGGGAAAAGAGAGCGGTAGAGGAGGAGTAGTAGGAGGAGAGAGGCAGAATGGCACAGCCGAACGGAGCGCTCTGCCTGCAGCTCCCGGGGCTCCGCTTCACCACTTGCCATGAGCTGTTCACTCTTATTGCTAGGTCAGTGGCTCTCCTGAGCGTGCATTGTTCCAGACAGGAGGGAAACTTAATCTTTGTCAATACATAACGCATGCCATAAAAAGCACCAATCGGAAAATGCTTACATCCTCCAGGGAGAATGCACATTTTGCTAAAGCCTTGCATTCTTTACAGAAAAGTGCTTTCTTTTGCATCGTTTGCTCAGCACGTCTGATTCCACTTTAAAATTGTAAAGCAAAAATGTTTCTAACGCAACTGAGTGACAGTCTTTCTGTTACTACATTTTTCTTCTTTGGGGAAATTTAAAACCTAACCTAGTCTGCACTGGAAGGAAAGTGAGATTACTGGAGGAAGAATTTTGCACAGAAAGGCAAAGACTCACACATCTCAGGAAAGATGGGAACTCTGCCTTTTAAGTATTAATTTGACAGATAGGACTTTCAAATAACTGCCACTCTGTTCAGAATTCATTTATTTTGCCTGCCTATGCTCCTGCATTGCCTAAAGTCTCCAGTATTTTTTTAAATTCTTATTTTTACTGTCTGTTTATTTTATTTTCTGAAGGAGAAATTGCAACTTGGATCCAAGAACTTTCTAAAAGCAATAGGTATTCTCCCACATGGGGCTGAGCTGGATGCCTTGCAGTTGCAGCATTTTGTGCTGCAGGGCACATCACATCCAGATGGGCATATAGAAAGCCCAGTAAAGTCATGGTTCTGGCATGTCAGCAAGCTTGGACAATGGAGAAAAGTAAGGTACATGTGTGCTAGTGATGAATAGTGTGCTAGCCATGAGTCTTAAAAGTGACTGAAGTCAGAAGCTAGCAAAGGAAAGGGAAACTCTGCCAAAGGCCAGGACTGGGGACAGAAAGGAAAAAGGAGCAAGAGTAGACTACAGACCATTTAAGCGAGCTGTACATCAGTAGAAATTAAAACCAGCCTGGAGGAAAAGCGGGATGAACAGATGGAGAATGATATAGACTTTGCAAAAGGAAAGGAACTGAGTGGAAAAAGGAAAAAAAAAAGAGTCACAGATGTTGAGAAGTCAGATAGGAGGATAGAAGAGTCTGACTCTGTATAACAGGAACAGGAACATAAACACTGAAGACATCTGAAGGCCAAAATAGAAAAGATATAAACTAGATGGAGATGGGCTTTAGGAAATGAGGCTGAAAAAGAAATTTCAAATAACAAATGAAAGTAATTAGGAACAGTGGGAGAAACAGATTTCAGCCTTCCTGCCCAGCAGTTGTTTGGTTGGGTACCTTTGGACTTGGAAGGCAAGGAAGCAGGGCCAGGAAGACTGAAAAGGCTCAGTAGGAAGGGGCTATGATGGAAAATGCATTAGCTGGACCAAACATAGCAAGGATGAAAAAAGGTCAGAAACAAGTTCTAAGATTCCTCTATTACATCTTTATGTGTCTCTACACCAACTTCAGTGACCCCTTCATGGAGGAAAGGGGAGGCATGGGCCACTTACCACCAGAAGTGAGGAAGCGACCATAGGATGACATCAAGGGAGAAATTATAACTTCTCCTATTGCCCTTGAAAACTCAGGAAACTAAACATATAAATCTACTGAAAATCTAGTGTACCTTTTACAAATAACACCATCAGTCCCACAAAGCAAAACCCTCATATCTTCTGCTTCACCAGCAGTGTCAACACATACACCTGAGAGTTGCACAAATGGATTTTTTTCCATACATCACCTAGCTACTGTTGTATCTTTTCCACCATACTCTCTTTCTGACATCACTGGAGAAGTACTTACAGTAGTTCCTGGAATTCCTGTAAATGAATTTCTCAAGACAAACTTTTAAATGTAGACAGCAAGATTTGTAATATTGAATAGATGAATCATGACTGCTTTATTTTTAAGAAAAAAACTGCTGCAATTATGGTTGTATGACTTGCAATGGCTGGAACAACTGACAAAGGCATTTTCATAACCATGTGTTTGGGGTTTTTTGTTGTGTAGTTTGTTTTTTTTTTCCTTTCTCAGTCTGACTTTAAACTGGAGATGTTGCACTAACATTACATAAGCCCATTTCTGAATGCCTCAGTTTGGGTATTTCTTGTTCAACTTTGGAAAATGTGGCTTTTTTAAAGGGAAGTATAGGATATTCTTATCAGTACAGAAGGCTCGATAGGCAACTGTATCATCTAAGATGGAGTAATATTTTTGGAATTATATTTGTACTCCATGTGTTCTGCCAGTGTTCTTATCATGGAACTCTATTGCAGCTGATGGGAATATTGCATGAAGAATGATGGTGGGAGACAGGAGTATATTACACGATAGAATCATAGAACCATTTAGGTTGGATAAAACCTTTAAGGTCACCAAGTCCAAATGTTACTCTAGCACTGCCAAGTCCACCACTAAACCACGCCCCTAAGCACCACATCTACACATCTTTAAAATACCTCCAGGGATGGCAACTCAGCCACTTCTCTGGACAGCCTGACAACCACCTCAGTTCCCAATATCCAATCTAAACATCTCCTGGTTCATCTTAAGGTTGTTTCTTCTTCTCCTACAGCTTGTTTCTTGGGAGAAGTGACCAACCACCCACTCAAAGTTGTAGAGAGCAATAAGGTCTCCCCACAGTCTCCTTTTCTCCAGGCTAAACAACCCCAGCTCCCTCAGCCGCTCCTCACAGGAATTGTGCTCCAGACCCTTCACCAGCTCCCTTGCTCTTTTTTGGATGTGCTCCAGAACTTCAACTTCTTTCTTGTAGTGAGTTAAGTATCTTACAGTAATGCCACAAAATTATGTGATCTGCAAAGTTCAGACATGTTGAAAAGGTGACTTAGCTTTAAAGAGCTTTGTTTATTCAAGATATGTGTTTAATCACTAGCAGAGCAGCATGATGTTCATAATAGCATTGCAACATGTGTCAAATTCACCAGGACTGATATTTTGTTGCACATTTAAAATTTAGACCTGACTCTAAAATGCAGCTTGAATTTTGTTTTCACAATGAACTCATGCAAACCCTGTAATTTTTTCATGAAACCCCATAAATATCATTCTTCCAACAGTTTGGCTTTCAGTTTTCTGCACATAGTTGAACCTAGAAATCAAAGTGAAATTCAGGGAATGGAAACTCACATGAATCAAGTCCAAGGCAAAGGTCTACTCAAATTCTTGCATATAGCTTTAATGAGCAGTCATGCCCCATATCTGCCAATTTCTACAGAGCAGTATTGCATCTACCTAAAGGCTCACTTGAATTATTCCTATCTGAAGAAAAAAAAAAAGGTGGAAAAAAACTTAAAAAGAAGTGTAGATTTATTGAAAAATTACTTCAAGGAATCAAGTACCCAAAAGTGTTCTGGAGCTGAACACCTCCATACCCTGCCATTTAGGTCCAGGACTTTATTACACTGCATATATGCATTTGTATGGAGTTAATTTATTTGTCTTGCTGAAAGCTCATTCTATATATGGAACACTAGTTTGGGAGCATAGAGTGTGGTATTTCTTCTTTGGATGCATATATATATATAAAATAAAGCCTACACTACAAAGGAAAATATGTTCTAAACAAAGTAACATTGCCTGAACAGTGCAAAAAACCTCAGGCCCTGTTCACGTCCAGATTTTCTCTGTCAGTCATATACCCTAAGTGAATACAAGAATTCAGAGCAATAGATGACTGCTATCTGCAGCAGAAGTAACAGCTGAAGCTTTAAGGGATATGTTAGTCAATGTAGATGGTGCCTGATGTGCCCAGCAATACTGTTCCCTCAGTAAGACAGAGGTTGTTTTTAGCAAAATCTTAATGCTATGGGTGAAGTCCTGACACTCAAAATCATTTCCAGAAACTGGTACTGGATATTGGTGAATCTAGGGTTGTATTCAGCATCACTTTCTGAGTATACATATGCAAATATGTCAGTTCCAAACCCTGACCTTACAAATATATGCCCTTCTCCATCTCAAGGGAGAGCACACAAATACATGCTACTTTTGTTCTGAAAATTACTCCTTCCACTTTCTGAAGTAGTTATTCTTTCTAGTTTTCCTTCACCTCTGACAGGTGTTGAATTAAATCAGTTTGCATCTGTTTGAGAGAAACAGAATTGGTTATTGATGCTATACTCTACCTATGACAGATTATATGAAATAGAAGCAGAAGCCAAGGTGGGTGTCTGAAGCAGCATTTTATGCTTTACAGATTTAACAATACTTAATTTGAAAAACACACGTGCAGGCAGAAGAAAACTGTTAACATCAATATGCTTTACAGCAGGAAAGAGTGAACTCAGCTTTGGAGCTGATCTCCCTGGGGAGAATATGTTACCATTTTCACTCAGAAGACACCTGTCACTTCCGGGTAGCTGGACCTCTTTTTTGCCATACAGCCTGTAGCAACCAGAATTTTTTATTTCTTTCTACTTTTTCAGTTAGCGGTTGGTCTTAGATATTTTTTCTCTTGTAAGCCTGGATTGATTTCTGGGAACCTGGAAGCTTGTGCAAATACGGAAAGTGAGAAGTGGGAGGGAGCCAGTGCTTTATAAGGAGATATAGACAGGATTTGCATTTGTGCGTGTGCGTCTGTGTGTTCCTTCCAAGGCTGTGCAAGAAACTAGAATAAAAGTTATAAGGACTGTAATATTCTGGAGCGTCTAAGTACAACTCAGTCAGATATACATGATGTGAGAGTATGAAAGCACTTTCCTCAAAGGTTAAGGTGGTGCTGATGCATACAAACCTTTACCTAGACCTCCAAACTGAGATAAACCTCAAAACTACAATAGGAGGAACAATACAGCTCTGAGCAGTAAGAAATTCCTCATTCACGCCTAGCAGGGAAATAGATAGATACACAGTTCAGCCTTCAGACTCATCAGGTCTTTGTCCTTTACGAGAGACTGGTTGCCATGAGCGCTGGAGTGAAATGATGTCACTTTGGAACAGGTGTGCTGTGATCTCTCTGTGCTCAGCACCCACATCTAATGTGAGGTGAAGTCTCAAGAAAGGGATGGTATGTAACACTGCTTAATCCATTTTGTTTGGCTGAACAGAAATCAGACTGATGAGATGCTTCCACATGACACATTTTGAAGATGAAAAGTGGCTTCCTCCATGGGAATTATGGAAAGAGTTGGAGTGAATTCCTGTATGAGGACTGCTTCGTTCTTGAAATTTAACTGTATTCCTTGAAATGATGAGCTATAGAGAACTCCCCCCTTCCTTGCTAGTTTGTCACCATTTACCTAACGAATTATGACAGGAGTTGTATTTCAATAATGACCTTTGGCAGCAGAAAAATCTAAACCAAAATTTCACCAAAATGCCTAAACAGTTATAGACTCCTGCAGGGTTTTTTACAACAATTTAACACCATGTTCACATTTTTTCATTGTAAGGGTGTGGCAGTTTAGCGGATGAGCCAAACATCTTGAACTGACATGCTTGAGATCCTAAATTACAATAACAAAATAGGGAAATTCTGCAACAGGAGATGCAAAATTACTTCCTCTCTCTGTTTGACAGAGAATTCCAGGAAAGAAAGACAACCACTCATATATCATTCTTCCAACATAATTTCTCTCTCAGGCTTAATCCTTACCAGGGGTGCCACTTCCATGCTTTTAATACCCTACCTCAATTTTGGACATGCTCCTTATGGGCAGACTGAACTGGATACCTGTTTTTAGAATCATCTCAGTTCCTGTCTGTGATTGAGCTCTCACATGAGTCTGGGCCACTCATACCCTCTTTCTGGAAAGTGAGCCTGTACTTTCCAATCTTATTTCTTCACACAAGACAGTTTCCTGTATTGTTGTGCTGCTGTATGATGCTCCTTTTGAAGTCTGCTTTCAGAAGCTTTTTCAAGAAGCCATATTTATCTCCACTCTTTCCATGCCTTTTGCCTCCCAGGCAGTGTTGTTTTCTCAGCTTGCTCTAAAATTTAACATGCCCTGCTCTTTGAGCAGCCTGAAAAACACAGAAAATAATCAGCTTCTGTTTTACAAGCAGGGCACTGAAGGTACAGTAAGATTAAGTGAGATTAAGTAACTTGCCCATGATTTTACATGAAGGCACTAACAGAGGACAGAACTGTACAACATTCCTGAAGTTGCAAACTAGCAGCCTTAGCTATATTGACCCATATGGTGGTTAAGTTCCATGAGAAATCCCATGAAAGTAAATCTCATTTAAATATGTATGGCAAGTGGATATTAATTGCAGAGCATATCCATTGCCTTACAGAACATCAGATCTTGCAAAGAACTTCAAGCAAGTGAGAGACTTGTTCTATGTCAATAACTCTTGCAAATCCATGAACAGTTTTATAGTCATTGTTGTGTTTTTAAATCATAGGCCTAACTTCAGATGTCAAGTCAATATGTGAGTTTTGTTTTTCATAGAAGTTTCTAGGCATGGTGTTTTCAAAAAATAACCAGAAAACATAATCTTTAAGAACTCAGATACTGGCAGAAGATGCAAACAGGTTGCATGTAATTATTAGAAGTTTCAGTATTCAAACTATCAAGCCTGTGATTTTAAAGAGACTGCACAGCAACACTCGGGGCTGATGATACTGCTTTTGAATACTGAAGAAGCAGAGCTTATATTTTTGTATCTGGAAGTCAGTTGAGAATGTATGAGTTATAAATTTCTTTACTGATAAAACCAAACCCAAATCAAACATAAAAACCTCATAGGGTTTTAAACATCTTTGGATCGCTAATTTAGAAGGCTTTTGTCTTGTCCCATTTTTCCTTCTGTGGAAGCAAAGCATAGGTAATTATTTATATGGCTTTTTGTAATGCAAATGGGATTCAATTACATTTCCATTTTCTTCTTATCAAAACAGAGATTCTTTAAGCAGGTGTAGACGATCATGAGTGAGCCTAAAATAAATCAAGTGAAACTACCGAAATATAATGAAGTAAAGAATATGCAAGTTTTAAGAATCTTACAAAGAAATTAGACAAAAAATAAGACTAAGAAGTACATTTTGGATCAGGACTTGGAAAACCCCTAATGTGGAGGTGGAATTTGTGTTTGGCCAATTTGCAGCTTTGTGTCTGGATTCAGCTTTCCAAAGTTTCCACAAGAAGAGGTGTGGAGGAAGGAGAGGAGTTGGATTCAAAGTCTTTGGGTTTTGGCCCATCTCTTGTGCTGGCAATTAATGAAAATGCCAGGACAGCACAAAGCATACTTCGAAATGTTGAGCCGGCAAGATATTTGAGCATTGGAGAAACCTTTCTTTCTTAGTGAGAGAGTTTTGAATATCAAAACAATAGTGAAGATGCCACGTGAATGGAACACACACTCAGTCACAATGTGTTTTTCTAAGTAAAAGGCATAGACTACTTACCCCCAAGTTGGCCAAGTTAATAAAGATTAGCAATGCAGACAAACAGCAAAGATTATAGCATAAAAACACCTAATGACATATTTGAAAGGTGGATTTGTTCTTGTAACAATTACAGAGATGGAGCAGATATGAGGGTCAATGTTGGAGAAAAGAAATCTTCAGGTTAGAGCACAAAGCATATTTTAAAATATAGAAAGATAAAGAATATGTTATGAATCGTGAGAGTAAATGGTAGGATTTTGAAACAGCAGAGTACTCAAATGGCTGCAACATACACATAGGAGTGGAAAAAGGTATTCAGTGAAATATTTGAAACATATGTTTTTTGTTTATGTTTCTTGCAAATATTTGAGAAAAGAGAATAACTCCTACCTGTATACAGTTGTGACCATGAATGCACTATTATATTGTAACAAAAATGTATTTTTAAGCAACCAGTAAAATACTGGAAGAGATTATAATGTTAATAACTAGGAGGCTATCGTGTTCCGTATTAAATTTCTCAGCACTGCAGCTCACTGCAAAGAGCAGCAGTTTCTACTTGATGGATTAAACAGTTGCAAAATGGTAGAAATACAGGAAGCAGTGAAACAAGACAGATAGTATTTTCCTTTCAAGCTAGGCAGAAAATATTCTATCAGAGAAAGAGGTGAAAAAATGAAATAATTTTTATTTCTTGGGTTTACAACTGGTAGGATATAGTGACCTTCTAGTTTGAATTCATGACAGTTGGCAACTCAAAATTCAAATCCGTATATGGACTGAATCATCACAGAAAAACTTTTAAAGAACATTTTAAGAATGACTGTGGCTGGTAAATTTATCTGACGAGCTTGCACTGAGCCAGGCATGTGATTAGATGATAGAATCTTAAGGAGCTTAATACTTCTCTCATTCAAGGAAGAGATCAGGAATAATGGAAAGGAACTCAGTACAGTCTTTTAGAAACCAAGACAGGTGAAAATTGAAGTAAAATCCTATTTTTTATAATATTTAGTCTGCATTATAATTTGTTTTATCATGTAATGTGTGCTCATACATTCTGAATTTCAAAAATAAAAGCCTTTCATGTAGTAGTTGAAGATAAAGATGATCATGGCACTAAGTATGCAAGTAGCAAGGAACTGAAGAAAACTGTCTAGGCTAAGAGAATTAAACCTTCCCTCTGAGAAAGATATGATTTTCCAGTCAAATCAATTGCTGTAATAGACACAAATTTCTGAGCAGTGGAAGGAGTATTTGCAAACAGACATCACCAGTTTTAGTCAGGGAAAAATAAACCCTTCAGTCATACAAGAACTTTATATCTTTCAGTTTTCATCAAACTGATCAATATATATTATCAAAATGTATTAAAGGACATGCTGAGAGGGCAGCAGACAATGCTGCATGGATGAGCAAACACGACTTTTGTGGCTGGGGGTACTCAAAGTCAGAAGTCAAATGCTCTAGTTCTGTAGCACTTCTGATTTATAATAACTTTGCCAGCAAATCAAGGAACAATTGATCTCTGAATTTCAGACTAGATTATTTAGAACCATCATTTATTTATGCAGTCAATGTGTCAAAGCCTGCTGTGCCAACATTTTTACATGGCAAAAGCACATAAGACTGAGTTCTGAATCCTACTGTAATTCAGAGCTTTAACCACAAAGGCCATTTACCAGATGAATTCCCATGAGGATCTACGCTTTTCAGGTATCTTATTGCATCATGCATGTTTTAATCAAAATAATTATGAGAAATGTAAGACAATGAAAGGACTTCCTTTATCTGTAAAAGAGAAGCTTAAAGTCCCATGATCTTTGTATGTCACAAATTCTCTGAGATCTTTTTACAGTGTCTTTTTAGCTACCTTGCTTGACAGTCTATGTCAGACTGGCCTTTATTTTTGCAACATCTTCTATCTTCCCTGAATTCAAAGCTATAACAAAGATGTCTTCATATTTATCTTTTAAAAAACCTCTTGGAGCAATCATTATGGTTTGTCTGTAACCAGGTGCCATTTGTTTTATTTAAGTAGTTTATCCACTAAAATGGGTATTGTATTTCATGCGTACTTATTTTCAAAAGCTACTTCTTTGTGATACAATGCATAATATCTCCTATATTTAACTTATAAGGACTTTCATGGGGCTATCTTAATGCAGTTTTGGGTTAGCCTTCTTTCTCTTATTTGAATCCTAATATATAAAATTTGCTTTTTTATATCTTTGACAGTACAATTATTCTGACCACTTGGTTTGTAATTTTATTTGCCTGCTCAACATCATTGAAGTTGATATGAAATATTTTTGTGCTGGACTATGTCTGCGTGAAGTGAAAGAGTATAAGAGGGCTACTGGCTGGAAGCCTTTGTTCTGAAAAAAAAAAAAAAGGCTTTTGATATAATGAGAAAGAACTGTATCTAAATAATGAAAGACTATGGAGGAGATTACCTAAGCAATCCTAATTGCTTACTGTGGTTTTAGACTGTTACTCATCTGTTAAGATTTACATTTCCCTGCTACATATTACTTCTTCCTTCTCCTCACTTCCTTCCTGGCTTTGACCAAGTATATCATCTTGCTCTTCTGTCAAAGTTCAGAGTAAAAGATAAAGCAAAACCACCATGTTTGTATTGCAGTCTACATTGTATCTTTGTGAACTGGGACAGGGGTTTGGTTTCCTTTGTTGCAATGTTTTAGCATTCCTGAGCGCAGATCTTCACTACATGGAGAGAGAAAATGGCATTCACTGCATCGTAGAATACTGTCAGCTTGTCAGTAACTTCCTATGATGCCATCAACAATTCAAAAACTAATGCAGGTAGGGTGGAAGGAGCTAGAGATTTAAATAAGAGCTTTCATACTGGCACAGCTATACAGCACTATATGCTTAATAGAGTTTATTATAATATAGATTTCTTCATCTGTATGAAACACATCAAAGGCTCAGCTTTCTAAAATCTATATGTAGCCGGAAATATATATGCTAATTAAAAACCTCTTACCTGGTGGGCAGAGGAAAACTGCTCAGAAATGCTATGCAACAGCAATGGGTAAGGTTAGAGATTTATAGTTTTGTAGTCTCACAGCAGGAGAGGCTGTAACACCAAGAGTTTTACATATCTTTGATTCACTTCCTTCAGTGCCATCTATAATCATTAGGCTTTACATTTCTAAGGCCTTTCTGTCCAACAGAGCCTTGTTTCCACTGACTGACAGGCGGTCTTTTCTCAGAGTCTTTAAAATGCAGGTTGGGAAGCAAGCTGTGTGCCATTAATCCTACTATCCCAGTGATGCTCACAGTAGGGCAGCCCTTGCAAAGAGACATCCATCTCTGTGACAAAGATGCCACATATGAATGAGATGTGCCTGGTGAACATAATGCACGTGTCAGGATCACTGTGCTATGGGCCTAACTAACTACAAAATTAACCAGTTTCTTTGGTGTAAGTGACACTAAACAGAGGTTTTGCAATTTACATCTATTCCACTAGCTTAGTTACCACCACGTGATTCAAAAGCATCTTTTATTTTCCACATTCAGATGTGAGAATATGAGATACAGACAAGTGAGGTGCATGGCATAGACAATTACATGAAAATTCTCTAGTTTATTGAAATCCTGGCCAATGATCACCAAACCACTCTCTGAGTAACTGGCTTAGTGGTAAATAAAGAAAATTCTTCTAAGCATATGCCCAAATATCATGAGCTTTGTATTTGACGAAATGCTGTTCAGGACTACTTTAATTAAACAACTTTGATTACCTATTATTTGATGGCCAAGAAGGTAAAATCTAGTATTCCATCCTCTACAGTGATTTGGTCTGGTGGGATAAAATAAAAATAATTTTATGTGTGTAACATGAAGATATAATTTTGAGCCCTCTTCTCCAATCTTGTTAAGGGGCATCCAGAGCTTCCTTTAGGAAATCCAAGGATAGCATTTTAGCATTTTATAAAACACTAGTTACATTACTGGTTTGAATTTTCTCAGGCTTGGCTTTATATCCCTCTCCTGAATTATGAATATAGCAGTAGCTCTACCACTTAAATTGTGAGAGACAGGGCTGACTTCAGGCTCCCTTATGCATTTTAATGTTTTAAAAAGAGTTAAAAAGGAACTCTTTACCACATAATAAAAAATAGCAGTTCACTCTGGCCTGACAAACAGCCTAGTGATTCCCGTAAGAATGGAGTGGGTGGTGTTAAGGGCAGAGTCAAACTCTGCAGCTGAGTTTCAGTACTTGAGGAAAAAGACATCCTTTTCCAGCTATATTTTTCTTCCGCTCATTGTATGTTTTCTTTTATTCTTCTGGGGAACACCGAGCATGAATGTTTTACTATGGCATCACCATGTAACATGTGGACTGTACTGCCCCTGTTCCACAACACACTGGGCTGCACTCACTGCAGAGAGCTTGCCGTTTCTCCAGTTTATATACTACTGCACTCCATGTCAAAAAATCTTACATGTTGTTCAAGGCTATTGGCAGAAGGGGAAGCAATTTAAGCAAAGATTCATTAGGGGGAAATAATTATGAGTTTAAGTAAACAGTATATATTTGGATTCCTAGTAATATTTTGTACAAAGTTTTAATACTTTTATTTCCCATCTCTTAATAATTTCTTTCTGTTTCCATTATAATGAGCATTTTTCAAGCAGTGGTTCTAAATGAATCTGTGGTTCAGGAACATGGATGGTTGATTGCATTTCAGAGAATAATTTTTTGATCCTAAGTAAGAACAAGACATAAGACTATGTCAAGGACAATCAACTGAAAACAGCAATTTGGGTAATTCTGACTGACCTGTGCTTGGTCTCACTGGTCTCATGAAGACAACACAGTGGGTAAAGCAGTACAAAGAGGATTCAGTTGCATGTAACTGGCAACTAGGGAAAAATGCATCTTGGAATAAATAGTGCCAGATTTTCCAGCACTAGACACACAGTTACTGGCTTCTACATCACAAGATTTTTGAAGTGCCTTGTGTAACTAAAAACTTCTCATGATTTTTTTTTTGAAAACCCATGAACACATGCTCCCTCAATGTGTGTGTGTCATTGCTGGCTGTGATTTATCCTGCTCCTTCCTGTATCATGACTGGAGCGACTAATACTGTTTCAGGGAACATAGTAGACATATTTCCCAAAAAGGTCCTAAGTCATATTTCCCCCAAAGGTCCTAAGCCAAAGATATAAGGCACATAAGAGTCAATAACATGTGCTTTCTGACCCAGAGGATTTGCAGATATATATTCATTGGAGCACTTTTGCAAAAAGTGGATTTGTCAAGGGGTGGTGGCCTGTGTTTGCACAGTTTGTTTTCCGCATTGACCTGACCTGTCTGCCTAAAAGCCTGTATAGGAGATAAATGAGCTCCTCTGAAAACCCAAACAACAGCATTAGGATAAGACTTTATATGCTTTCTATACTCCTGCTAAGTATTTCCAGTTATAAGCTTCTTTGGGAAGAATGTCTCATCTTTGAAATACAGCCCCAGAGAAAATGAAAAAGTAGCTGCCTTCATAAACAGGATAATCTAGGCATTTGCATGACAACAGATTTACAACCACAACAACTAGTAATCTGCAAACCAAATCATCAGTATTTTTAGTGCCATCAAGCCTGCATATTAAACTCTGGGCAGAACAGTTTAAACCCAGACAGAATATTTAATGTATGCCTGTAAGAAACCACATTCCTCACTGACAGTGAGGGGCCCAGAGAATGGGGCAGAGTTGTGGCAAGGATTATAGTGATTGTTTTCATAGTTTTTACAGTATTTGTTGTGCTGTTATGTAGAAATTACTGTTGAAACTCCCTGAAGTGTTATTGCAGGCTCTCCGTCATACACATTGCTCACACTTTAAGGCATGATCACTGGTTTTTAAGCAGTAGTTTATTTGTATAAATTTTGAATGATAAAGTCACTGCGGTTTGTCTTACACTCACTCCTTCCCAAAATGGTCTCAAAACAGGCCACTAGAAGCCAGGCAGGGCTTAATCCTGTACCTCTGCATGCAGGCATGTAACTGCAGGCATATGAAGTGTGTACCAGAGGAAAGTGCAAGAATTTGATGGTGGTGATAGGCTGGCTTAGTACTCAGCTGACTGCTGCAGAGGCCAGTAGTGCAGCAGCCCCCTTTAGGGTATGCCTAAAACTTCAGACAGGGCATAGCAGCAGTATCAGAAACAACGTGGAGTGGATGTAAGGGAGAAAAACTAACAGACCAGCCAAGAATGAACCCCCAAAATTCTGCTGTACAGAAAGAAAGACCCACCCCTTCAAAAAGGAGCACCCCCAGGTATGTTGGCAGCCAAGGTCCACCAGCCCCCCAAAATGTCCCCTTGGCACCCCAGGAGGTGCCAGGGTTGTCACAGAGTGAAAATGAGATCTTCTCCAGATTAGAGAGCTGAAAGACAACAGGCTGTAGAAGAAAGTATCCCGACCACAGCAATGTGAAAACAGCTATATGCGTTTAATTTTACGAAACTGGGTTATTTACTCCCAGCTGTTATAAATGAGTGGCAAGCTGCTGTGCTAGCCCAGGTGGCTTTCTCTATAAAGGTAGCACATTTTTTTCCCCAGGTGAAAACAGCAAAGGAGTTCAAGTTACAAAATGGACAGTAAAACTGCTATAATGGGCTCCTTAATGAGCTCCCTTCTCCCATTGTTGTCCTTTCTCAAAGAATTCAAGAATCCAGAGCAGGTGATGAAGCACCCTGAAAATGGCATATGTCCCCTTCTCTGAGAAAGTAGCAAAAATAACACTTCTGGGGGCATGCAGTTTTCAATGGCTATTTTCAATGCTCAGAGTAGCCTGTGTTTGACATGGATGCTGCTTTCTAAGCAGCACTGAGCAACACAAACGTCACATGGTCCTCTGGTATTTATTAACGTGCCTCTCATTGCATTGTTAAGTCAATAGCTGTGTTTCTAATTAAAACATTGCTTCTGAGAATAGCAATGAGAAGAAGTACTATGTGCCACTTTACTAACCTTTCAACATAGGCTATTCACTTTGGTTCACAAAACTTCTCAGTAGCCAGGGAAAAAATAACTGTGTCTGATTCTCGGTATAACACTACTAATTACATATCTTTAACTGAGTGGCACTTGAATTCAATTTGCTTTTAAAAACCAAATAAGCAAAGTGCTCTCATGAAGTCATACCAATAGAAGTGAAAGAACTTCTTTAGATGTTCTTTAAACTTATTCAAAGTATGTACAAGGCAGATACTAAAAGTGTCATTATTTAGCAAAAGAATGCTAATCAATGCTGTAATATGCAATAGGCTAGATTTTCCCTCCAAATAAACCTAAATTAAGTCAATAGGCAAAAGGATGCAACATAGAGATTTGGCCTCAGCCGAGATGGGTAGAGTTATAGAATCATAGAATCATTTGGGTTGGGAGGGGACCTTGGAGGTCGTCTAGTTCCAACCGCCCTACCATAGGCAGGGACACCTTCCACTAGACCAGGTTGCTGAGAGTCCCATCCAACCTGGCCTTGAACATAGGATATCCACAACTGTTCCCTGGGCAGCTTGTTCCAGTGCCTCACCACCTTCACAGTAAAGACTTTCTTCCTAATATCTAACCTAAATCTACTCTCTTTCAATTTCAACCCATTCCTTCTCCTGTTACTACATGCTCTTGTAAATAGTCTTGCATCATCTTTCCTGCAAATTCTCTTCAGATACTGGACAGTCACAATTAGTTCATTCCAAACCCTTCTCTTTTTCAGTCTGAACAATCCCAATACTATGAGCCCCAATAATGAGAAAATGACTTCCCTCACAGGAAAGGTGCTCCATCCCTCTGATCAACTTGGTGGCCTCCTCTGGACTCACTGCAACAGGTCCATGTCCTTCCTGTGCTGGGACCCCAGAGCTGATGCAGCACTGCAGGTGGGGTCTCACCAGAGCAGAGCAGAGGGGCAGAATCCCCTCCCTGCCCTGCTGCCCACGCTGCTTTGGATGCAGCCCAGGACACGTTTGGCTTTCTGGGCTGGGAGTGCCCATGGCTGGGTCATGTCCAGCCTCTCATCCACCAGCGCCCCAAGTCCTTCTCCCCAGGGCTGCTCCCCATCTGTTCATCCTCCAGCCTGTGTTGGTACTGGGGCTTGCCCTGACCCAGGTGCAGCACCTTGCACTTGGTCTTGGTAAAAGCCTCCTGAGATTCCCATGGGCCCACTTCTTGAACTTTTCCAGGTCCCTCTGGATGGCATCCTGTCCTTCAGATGTGGCAACAGCATCACTCAGCTTGGTGTCATCAGCAAATTTGCTGAGGGTTCAAATTCACACTCAATCCATCTGTCTATGTCATTAATGAAGATATTAAATAACACTGGTCCAAATATGGACCTCCAGGAGACACCACTTGTCACTGATCCCCACTGGGACTCTGAGACATTATCACTGCCCTCTGCGTGCAATCATCCAACCACTTCCTAATCCACCTACCAGTCCACCTATTGAATCCATTGCTCTCCAATTTAGAGAGAAGGATGTTGTGGGGGACTGTGTCACAGGTTTTACAGAAATCCAGATAAATGAGATCTGTAGTTCTTCCCTTGCCCACTGATGTAATCAGTCACTCTATCACAGAAAGCCAATGGGTTGGTAAGGTAGGACTTGCCCTTGGTGAAGCCATGCTGGAGGTCTCAAATCACCTTGCCGTCCTTCCTGTGCCTCAGCAGAGCTTCTGTTCCATGATCTTCCCAGGCACAGAGGGCAGGCTGACAGGGCTGTAGTTCCCAGGGGCCTCTTTTCTTCTCGTTGTAAAGATGGGTACAAAGTTTCCCTTTTTCCAGTCCCCTGAGATGTCACCTGACTGCCATGACTTTTCAAATATCATGGAGAGTGACTTGGCAACTACATCAGTGAATTTCCTCAGGACTCTGGGATGCAGCTCATCAGGTCTCATAGATTTGTGCAAATTTAAGTCCCTCAAGTGGTCACAAACCTGATATTTAGTTACAACTGGGAGCACTTTGACCCCCCAGTCCCACCCTGCTGTCCATCCCCTCGAGAGATCTGAGAAAGGAGCTGTCATNTCATCCTCCAGCCTGTGTTGGTACTGGGGCTTGCCCTGACCCAGGTGCAGCACCTTGCACTTGGTCTTGGTAAAAGCCTCCTGAGATTCCCATGGGCCCACTTCTTGAACTTTTCCAGGTCCCTCTGGATGGCATCCTGTCCTTCAGATGTGGCAACAGCATCACTCAGCTTGGTGTCATCAGCAAATTTGCTGAGGGTTCAAATTCACACTCAATCCATCTGTCTATGTCATTAATGAAGATATTAAATAACACTGGTCCAAATATGGACCTCCAGGAGACACCACTTGTCACTGATCCCCACTGGGACTCTGAGACATTATCACTGCCCTCTGCGTGCAATCATCCAACCACTTCCTAATCCACCTACCAGTCCACCTATTGAATCCATTGCTCTCCAATTTAGAGAGAAGGATGTTGTGGGGGACTGTGTCACAGGTTTTACAGAAATCCAGATAAATGAGATCTGTAGTTCTTCCCTTGCCCACTGATGTAATCAGTCACTCTATCACAGAAAGCCAATGGGTTGGTAAGGTAGGACTTGCCCTTGGTGAAGCCATGCTGGAGGTCTCAAATCACCTTGCCGTCCTTCCTGTGCCTCAGCAGAGCTTCTGTTCCATGATCTTCCCAGGCACAGAGGGCAGGCTGACAGGGCTGTAGTTCCCAGGGGCCTCTTTTCTTCTCGTTGTAAAGATGGGTACAAAGTTTCCCTTTTTCCAGTCCCCTGAGGTGTTACCTGACTGCCATGACTTTTCAAATATCATGGAGAGTGACTTGGCAACTACATCAGTGAATTTCCTCAGGACTCTGGGATGCAGCTCATCAGGTCTCATAGATTTGTGCAAATTTAAGTCCCTCAAGTGGTCACAAACCTGATATTTAGTTACAACTGGGAGCACTTTGACCCCCCAGTCCCACCCTGCTGTCCATCCCCTCGAGAGATCTGAGAAAGGAGCTGTCATTGAAAACAGGCAAAAGGTTTGTGAGTACCTCAGACTTCTCCTGATCAGTTGTTACTTGTTCACAGTGTTCTTTATCAGAAGGAGCACACCTTCTTTGAACTTCCTTTTCTGATAGACATACTTGTAGAAGCCCTTGTGATTCTTTGTGTCTCTTGCCATGTTCAGTTCCAATCTTGCGTTGGCCTTCCTCTCCCCCTTCATACACAATCATGCTTCATGTCTATACCCTCCCCAGGACCTTTGTTTCACTGTCTATGCATCGGATTCTTTCTCTTCAGTTTGACCAGCAGTTCCCTACTCAGCCATGCTGTCTCTTGCCTTCCATGCCCAATTTCTTGCTCCTGAGGATTGCTAGATCTTTTGCTCTATGGAAGACTTCCCTAAAAATCTGCCAGCTCTGTTCTGCTCCCTTGTCCCCTTAAGGGCAGTTTCCCAGGAGATCCCACTGACAATCTCCCTGAAGAGCTGGAAGTCTGCCTTCCTAAAGTTCAGGGCCTCGCCTTGACTCCTTACCTGACCTGTACTCCTCAAGACTGCAAACTCCATCAGTGTGTGATCACTGCAGCCCAGGTGACCTCCAATATTGACATCTCTGATTTGCTCACTTATGTTGGTGACTATTGTATCTAGTACTGCATTTCCTCTGGTAGGTTTATCTATCAGTTGGCTTAGGAAGTTATCACCCATGCATTCCAGGAGTCTCCTGGATTGCCTACAGCTTGCTGTGCTAGTTTTCCAGCAGATGTTGGGGTGATTGAAGTCTCCCAGCAGGACAAGACCTGCACGCACGTCAGAGAAGTGATTTTCCTGCTTAGACACCCTCCTCTGTGGAAGGCCTAAGAGTCTGAAAATGCTTGCAGGATCAGGAAAGCCTTCCTCACAGACATTTTGTCAGCTCTGTTGGCTTACATACTGCAATTCACTTGAGAGCTGAGGCACTGCATATCAAATGCTCTCTGGAGCAGAGCACTTTTTATTCCTTGCTGGCACTGCCAAGCATACATAACTGCAAGTTTACAGATTGCAGGCATTAACGGCAAACCAAAATTATGCTGGTCAGGTTTTGTTTGAAATTTCTCAAAATGTCAGTTACAAAGGCATCATTGCAAAACATCTATCTTAATAAAAGCAAACAGGGGACATGTATACTGACTGTCTAAACAATTTGACATTGAACAATATGAGGAAAAAAAAGTGAAAATACCATCCAGACAAAACTTTTCAAATTAAAGAATGTCTCTGTCTTCAGTGATGTGCAAGTCATCAATTGTATTGATTTATGACTGCTACATACAGCACAATAAATCAGAATTTCAGGGTTTTTTTGAATACAGATTTTAAGGTGAACATCCTTTCTCAATGCCTGCAGGTTTTACCCTCTTATGATCACTCAAAATAAATGTCCAAAACTAGACTCTCTGTATTATTTTTTCCTTTTGACACAGTTCCACAGATTCTGTCACTGGTCTTCTAAAAAAAAAATTAAAATGCATGTTTTATCATTAGATAGCTTTTATAATGGCTACTTTCCTTATGCCTTTTACTGCGTCTCAAGCTATGGAGATTTCATAACAATTTTTTTACAGATACAGTAGAGTGAAGAGGTTTGAGAAGGTAGTAGAGTGGCAGCTGAGGGAGAATGTGAGGAGGAGAAATAATAAAGGGAGAGAGTAAGGCATGGACCTACTGACTCTTTACTGCCCCTTGCCCCCTAAGTGACCCAGGCTGGTTCTCTGCCTCCTCTTGCCTCTTCCAGAAACCCCTCAGCTGATTATCTCTCATGAGATAGTCAAATTTTTCTGACCTAAGACTGAGAATAAAGTCATTCTGCCTGTACCCCTGAGGTATGGGGGGGATGGGAAGATAGGGTTTTGTGTTTGCTGCTGAGAAGTCTGGAGCTAGCTCTGGAAATAGTAATAAAATTTATAAAACGCCAGTACAATGCCTGCATTCCTGCATATTTGAAAGAGAGGGAAAAATATGTGAAAAGCAAGGGTTTGACTCTCCAGGCCCTCCATATGTGGAATTTCCATCCACATCAGCTGGAGTTCAGTGTATGAAAGGCTCACAGAAGCAAATCCAAAAGGGCATGTAAAAGCAGTAGACTTTTTTTTCATGTGAAACCTGAAGCATTTAGCTTCCTTCATGGAATAGAGAGAGCCACCCTGAAAGCTTCTGTAAGTGTGATTCAACTTTAATCAAAATAGTGGCCAGAAAACTAGGAATCCAGAAATGTCGTTTAATTTAAATTCATCACCTGTGCTCCACACCCCCCACACCCCCCCGCCCAATTCAACATCCCTTTTCCCTACCCCTGCCAAATAAAAATTCCTCCAAAGGGAGAATGTAAACTGCTTTTTTGAAGATGGTAGAGATTTCCATTGTACCACAATGTGGTCATTTATTAAGCAAAGAAAACGAAGTTTTTACAAAAAGTAATATAATATGTGGTGGAAACTGTAAGACACATTAAGTCAAATTTAGAAAGTCTAAACTTGTGAATTCAAAGCACAGTTGTGCTCCCCGAAATAGTTCCGGTACTCTAGCAGCAACAGACACAAAATTTATTTACTTATAAGAAAATTTAAAAATTCTTCCAGTAAACTTGTTTAGAATTTTATGAGATTAGAACTTGATGTGCAACACACACTAAGGAAAAAATATTGGCAAACCCCTAAATTCAATATACTGCTTCTGATTTATTGTGACAGAGTTTTAAGGGTCAAAGAAATGCATATTACAGAGCTAGCACAGAAAAACAGTATCTGAATGATGAATTCTTTGAACTAATGTACCTATGTTTTCAGTTTTGTTTGGAGGACTAACAGCAGGCACTATGAGGTTTCACATATTATACTCAACTACTAAGTCCAAGAAAACAAATCTAAATATAATTCAGCAAAACATAACATAAAATAACATCCTTTTATAAATGCCACTAAAATTTTGGGGCAGGGGGAAATGCATATACTGATATCTGGAAATTTATCAGTAAGAAAACACAGGGATATATCAACTAAAAGTATCTTCACCAGAAATGTTGTATGCAGTAATATACCAGTAATGGCCAGCTGAAACTTTGGTTCTGCCAGCTTACCCCACAGACCATTCAGCAGCTTGGACTGCTAAAATTTTGCCTTAGGGAAATTTCTGCCATCCACACCTGAGCATTGAAGATCGTAGGTTTGGTAAAGCCTGACTCCAGACAGTCCCACCACAGGCACTGGCCTCAAATGGGGATTTCTCACTTGCCCAAGGGTGACCCACAGTTTCTGTCGCAGACCAAAGTAAAAAAAAAAAATTAGGGAAAAAAGATTTAGAGTTTCCTGAGCATATTCTAACTACCTCACCATGTAATTCTGAACAGCAGTGAACTCAGACGTGGTGCTGAGGGAACAGACTATTGTCTAATACTTTTGGCAAATTCTTCTCCATTGATTTACTATTTTGTGGATGCCACTTACTTCATTGTGACACATTGTCTCTAATATGAATGTTACATGCAAGATGTGCCGTAACATTTGGGAAATTCATCTATGACTTTAAATAAGTAAAATCTTGCATTTTTTGCCCACACATGGTGCTACAAAATCATAAATATAAAACAGCACCCACTCTGCTCTTACATACAGCCTTAAAAGATTATGACAGATTAAGTGTTATGAATATTTCTTAGTTTATGTATGCTTTCAAGTGCCTTTTATCACTTGAGATATGGAAGTGTTTGTCTTTTGAGGAAAAAGAATACGGTTTTCTCTGACATATTATGATCAACTTATATTTGTCACATAGGGAAATGTTCTATCCATTTCTCCAGGTAATCCATTCACTTTCACAGGTCTAAAATTCTCTAAGAGTGTCACAAATCTAGATAATTCTTTTGCATGTGGTGTTTTATATTTGCTCCCCTCATTCAGCTTACACATTTGAAAAGACAAAAAATAGTGTCTTATACACATATATGCTTATTAATTCAGGTTATTTTTTCCACATTTATGTTGGTTCAGTCATTATTTGAGATCATGTTTTTTCTTAAAAATACTATAATAGATTTGATGTGCTTTCTTCCGTACTAGTCCCATCTACTTTAGTGATTGTTGTCTATCCTGACATTAGGCTCCACTGATAAGAATGTCAAAAATGACTGAGATGCAGGATATTCAGAAACCACATTAGAGCTTGGTATCATGTATCTAATCATTTACCTATATGAGAAAAAGCAGCAAATATTGTCCTGACAAAAGACTGTTTTCCATTTCATTTTTAAGAAACTAAATTCACATAATTTCTCTGCATTGAAATGTTAGTGTTCCTTTCATCTTTTTGTGTTCCCTGAAGTCATAAATACTACCCAGTTCTGAAGCAGTTATAGTGTTTGTTTTAAAATGTCAGTGCTCTGTACCCAAACACTTTTTTAAAAGATAAGTTCATTCACTGTGTATTTAAAAATAACTCAGCTGCATAGGAAAAACAATTTTAAAATGAGCATAGTATACCTGAGAAGCACAGTAGGTTTGTGCTCACATATTATAAAGGCATACAGTTTCCACAGCCCCAAATGCTAAAAAGAAACTCACAGAGAAGTATTGTGTGATTCTGAACTTCACTTGTCATCAGTTAAACATGATCCTACTGAAAATTTCTGAACTGTGCCCAACATTTCTGAAACAGCTAGGCTGATGTAGACTTCTTGTTACCCTATATTTCTCACCAATTCTTGAAGAAAAAACCAGAAGAACAAATTATGTGCTCAGGAGAGACTCTAGTGTTACATGCAGTGTAAGGGAGAATTAGTAATACAGGGCAAAAAGGATTAGATCTTGTCAGCCAGGGGATCCAAAGGTTTTAGCAAAATTACAAAATTTTAACTAAACATTTATCTGTAAGATAAGAGAATCATATAATCATAGAATCATTTTGATTGGAAAAGACATTTAAGATCATCAAGGTTAAGCCCAACCATTAGACTAGCAGCGCCAAGTCCACCATCAAACCACGACACCATGCCACATCTATGTGGGATAAATAAATGGGAAGCCTGTTTCAATGCCTGACCCCCACCTCACTGAGAAATATTTTTCCAATATTCAATTTAAACCTCCCCTGGCACAATTTGAGGCTGTTTCCTCTGTCCTGTCACCTTTTACTTGGCAGAAAAGACCACCACTACACTACAGCTTTCTGTCAGACAGCGGTAGAGAGCAATAAAGTCTCACTTCAGCCTCCTTTTCACCATGCTAAACCTCTGCAGCTCCCTCAGCCATTTCTTAAAAGATGTGTGCTCCAGACCAGCTCCACTGCCCTTCTCTGGACATGTTCCAGCACCTCAATGTCTTGGAGTAAGAGGCCCAAAAGAAAACACAGGATTCAAGGTGTGGCCTCACCAGTGTCGAGTACCCAGGTACAATCACTGCCCTGGTCCTGCTGGCCACACGACTTCTGGCAAGGCCAGTGGCCAGGATGCTGTTGGCCTTCTTGGCCACCTGGGCACACACTGGTTCATGTTTGGCCAGCTGTTGACCAGCGCCTCCTTGTCCTTTACTGCTGGGCATCTTTCCTGACACTCTTCCCCAACAAGATACTATAGGAATGCCCTTAAACCCTGTGTTTTAACAATTTTATTAAACCGCTAAAAAAAGTCTCAAAAAATATGACTGTACATGCATGTAATATACACACAGATAGAACAATACAGTGGTGCACTGAGTGGCTTCAGAGATCCTATGTGTTGTCCTTTCACTCAAGGCTGTGAAGCCTTTTCTTATGGAGCTAGTTTTTTCCCCAGTAAAGCCAAAGCCAGCTGGTAAGTTGCGTGCCTAGGTAATGCTTTACTTCTCTTCTGTAGCTTTTCCCCATGTCCACACCCTGCCTGTACATTGCATTTTGTCATTGTAGCTCTGTCACAACTATTCCGCTTAGACAAACTGATCTCTTGATACATCTGCATACTGGGGCAGAATGTTCTTGTGCTTGCAGGAGGCTGTCCTTAAGTTCCTGCAAGCTTTCCTGAGCTCCTTCCTATGGGAATCCAATTTGCTTCCAAAGTATGTCCAGATCTGCTCCCTTCGAGTTAAGGATCCGCATCCTGCTATTTGTTTTCCTCACCCATAGAGGGATTCCTTCATGTCTGCTGCAACCAAAGCTGTATCACATCATTGCACATTTTCAGCTGTGTTCCTGGGCATCAAATTCTGGTCACCCTGATGGGTTCACCTTGCCTACTGTCCGTGACCAGCCCTCAGGGTAATTAAAAACGATTTTGCTGACTTCTTCACCCCAACCACAAGGTCCATAGCATATTCCCATTACCAGGTCACCTTTACTGTGCCTGAAGATCTTCTGGAGCTATATTCAGGCTGCTTGTGAAGAGAATAGTTTTCTCCTGGAAGTCAGGCATGCAGACATAGCACTATGTTTTTATAGTGTTTTGTTCATTAGCGTGTTTGATCTTTTGACTGTGACTCCTTTTGTAACTGCTTTCTGCTTTTATTAAATGTCATTTTAAGACAACCCTTCAGTTGTGGATTATTAGTGTCATTAAGCTGGAAGAAGTGGAAATATAGGGCTCTTGACACTAACAAAGACCCATTAAGAGGACACTGGTTATACCGGGAGACTAAAATCTGCATTTTACTGGAAAAATTACTGGTATTCAGAACAACAGGCAAAAGAAGATCAGATAATAGAGGTGGACAGAAAGAGAGAGAGAGTGCTGGGAAAAGGAAGCAAAGCCCTACATTTTCCTGATGTCTCGCCAACACAGCTCATCAAACGACAGATCAGCATGTGAAGAAAGATGAACCAAAATTACCCCAGAAGGGTCAAGACAATACAAGACGAAAATATTTTGTCTTTTGGTATCACCCATAGTCTTGCCTTGACATCCTGATTGCCCTTTTCCAAAGAACAGGAAAAACATCTCCAGACTTGGGGACTTTCTTGCTAAAGAAAAGGATCAGGCTAAAAAGGAGGATAAGACCAGAGAAGGATATCATGGAGTTCACTTCAGTTCTTATTTAAAAATGTTTTTTCTTTGATATCATCTTGCTTCTCCAGAATCAAAGCAGAAATGTGGATTCCTGCTTAAATTAAACAGAAAGCAATTTCTCTATGAGTGAATAAAAACACCATGAGAATTGAGCATGTAGCCAGATTTTTTTCTACAACACAAAATTCCTACGGACCTTCAAGATGTAAGTGAAACACCCCGGAGAAATTGGTAAAAGAGGGTTCCAGGAAGAACTGGGAGCCGATACAGCCATGAAATAAGAGAGCTAGACTTCACTTATAAGGATCTTACAGGTATGAGATGCTAAAGTCTTGCACAAATGCTGGTTTGATCATTAATTCTTATACCATACAAGCAATAGTGTAACCAGTAACAGATAGCTGGTACTTATCCTGCAGCACAGCTTTCTTTCCATTAAATACTTCCTATCTTTTCTCAAAGGAAACATTAACAATCCTTAACTAACAATAAAAAAATTAAATAAAATTTAAAAAATCAAGCCACTTATTTCAAACTAGGGCTTATATGTACATTTTATCTATAAAAATTCTGTATAATGTTATTCATTTCCTATAATGGTTTATTTTAAGTAAGGAATAATCTTATTCTACTTGCTGAAATATGAGAATGCAGTGAGTAAAGAGATAAGAAGCTATACTTGGGCAGGCTAAACAATCATTATGGGTAAAGTATCAAGTTACAGGGGCATTTCCTTTCAGTAGAGGGCAGAAGTTTACAGAATATTTATTTATCTGCCAGTCATATTTTTCCTTTTTGTGAAGTGTGATACACAGAAATGTATCCCACTAGCCATGGGTACATATTACATGTATCATAGTTGATGCTTCCTTTACTTTACAGTGATTAGTTTTTGGGATAAGATTTTTTTTTCTTTTTAATATCAGGAAATTATTGTACTCTTTTAGTTACTCACTAATAACTGTTATAAAATTGCTTTCAAATGTGACTAATTTAAGATAATTTTAAAATCAAAAATCAAAACAGATTCTTGTATTGAATTTAAAAAATTACCTGAATGGAGTTTCGAGTAGTTTTGCCTTGCTTCAGCTATAGTAACAAAACACCACTTACAGTATCTTAGAAATGAACCTGGCAGTTACAAATTATAATCTGTCATTTACTAGTCGTGTTTTTCTTCTAAAACAGTACAGACCTTACAAGGGTATGTTTTCTGAAAGTACATTTAATCATGCAGAATATAAAGTCATCAGTCCATTTGCAATACAATAGTGCACACACATGCATGTGCATTTTTTTGCCTATCTTTACATCGTAATAGGATTGTCAATTTTTTTTAAAAGTCCACCTAGACATGCAGTGCCTTCTTAGCACATTTGTTCCTGTAGGAACATATTAAAAATTATCTGGGCCAAAACAAAGGTCTTCTTCACTATCCTGCCTCCGAAAGCAGCCAATAGCTGCTGTCTAGAAAAGACGATAAATACAGGAACAAATGTAAATGTACATGTATGTGTTCCTTACCCAAGCATGCCACAAGTATAATTATTATTCATCATCAATACAGATTATGAATATTTCAATTTTTCTTTATAATTTAACTTTCCTTGTTGTCCTCATCAACACAAAATTAAAATACAACAAAAATGTATTGAAACAGTCATTTTTACAGACTACATCTGAGCTAAAAAACTGACATAGAGCTTCATCGATAACTCAAATTTCAGACTTTTTGAAAAGACAGCAGATAGTATTTTCCAGTATGGACATGACCAACTAATTTATTTTGGTTGCAAATCAGAGATTCCTGATATTTTGCATCTGATATTCTGCTCTCCACTTCTTTATATTTTAAATTTATTCCTTCATGTTACAACCAAGAAGGCTTTCAAATTGCCTATGCAAATGCCAATAATTTACAAATGCAAAATTTGAAATAAAACCAAAAATAATAACTTGCACAGTTTATATTAGACGTTACAGGTTTCATTTTAGACATGTTTCATCATTAGACAGTGTTTCATTTTAATATAGTTCCTATGGATGTGGTTTTTGAAAGAACTACAGATCTTATTTCTCAGCATAAAGCAAAGACTTGAAAGCTTCCAGTCACTGTGCATCATTACCCATAAGGGGAAGCAGTTATTAAGTGACTGCTTCAAACCTGTCTGTCCAAGGGCTGAGTTTTACCTAAGTTTTAGGGGAAAACTAATAGATTGGGTTTTAAGTGGCCTGAGTCTCAAAGAACATAACTGTAAAAGAAAACTTCAGGACCGAACTATCAAATAATGTAAATCAGTCTGCACATATACACAGGATTGCATCAGCTGAACAGTGGACCTTGTTCCTGATCCTTGATAACTGTCTGCTCCAAAAGACAAAGTTACATGTGAAGCAGGCTTGTTAGCAGACAAAGCATAACATTTTCATTAATCAAAAGATGTTTACGTTAGATATTAGGAAAAGGTTCTTCACCTAGAGGGTTACTGGGCACTGGAGCAGGCTCCCCAGGGGAGTGGTGACAGCACCAGCCTGTCTAAATTCAAGAAGAATTTGGACAATGCTCTCAGGAGCTTGGTTTGACTCCTTGGGCATCCTGTGCACAGCCAGGAGTTGGGCTTGATGATTTTTATGCATCTCTTCCAACTCAGTATATTCTATGATTCTGTCATTCTGTGACTCTTAACCGGTCTTTGCTTACACTGACATGAACACATCATTACAGAGTGCAAGCAAGAAGCTTAGCACCTAACCAAGTTACACCATACTAATATTAAATCCACCTTACCCCAACAGATACATCTTCCTTTCAAAACTGATGTCCGTCAGCTCTGAGTGGGGTACACTGTTAAATGCCAAAGTAACTTGAGACTTTTGGGTAGCCTAGGGTATGCAGCAGGATTGTTCAATTTACAGTGGCAGCTGCCTCATGCTCCCTTTTCTGAACTCCTTTTCTGCTTTTGTATGACAATGTGCTTCAATATTGTAGGTGACCAATGAATCCTACCTACCAATGAAACCTCTGAGGATTAGTCTCTTGAGATGTCCAAATGAATACCGAATTATATGCCAAGAATAAACACCGAGAGTCACCTCCAAATCCAGAGGGCAAGCAGCAGCTGCAGAGAGTTTCATATTTTCAAGTACAAATTGCATTTTCCAAGAATGAAACAGAGTGGTTAGAAAATGAGTAGCAACAGGTTTCAAAACTAGAAAGAAGGTAGGAGTGTTTCTGCTAGGCTTTTTTCCAATTAAAAGTTCATTAGCAAACATACTTCTCAATAGTGAGATTTGCTACTCTTAAAGTATCATTGCTATTCCTAAAGTATCATTGCTTGTCTCTTGAAATCTGTGTTTTACAGAGTGTTTGCTCTAATTTTTAAGAGTAATTTAGTATTACTGAACAGTAACACACTCACAACACAGGCAATCAAAAAAAACCCCAAACCAAATGTGGCACAAGTATAAAGATATTCTCTGCCAGATAGCTTTTGCCTGAAGAGAGAATGGATCAAGTCTTGTCTTCTTAATCCCAAACAAAACAATCTTGAACGCATAATCATCCACTAAAATCTCAAAAACAGAGGACAGGAATAGTCTTGTTTGCCTTGCTATGTTCTTTGACTTTTGTCCAAATATGAAAAGGTTTTTTCCGCAAGGATCAACAGAAATTTAGGCCAAGTTTAATATTACATAAAATATAACATGCAGATTGTACAATATGAGAAAGGCACTAAGCGTCTATTCTGAAGAATATGGTAGCATTTCTTATTTTTCAAATGATGTTTTACATCAAACCATATAATCTCTCCATCAAATAATCTCTTCAGATTTTGTTTTTACAAGTAGGAATACATTTTTCCATCTTCTTTTCCGAGAAGTTAAAATATTTGTCTATCAATTCAAGACTCCTGTACAACAGAACCAGAGGAAGATGAATTCTCATACAGAACACAAAGAAACTATCAAAAGAAAGCAGGGTGAAATGGTAGGCATGTAAAGAACGAAAGGTGCAGTTATTCAGGATCAAAAGAAGTAAGAACAGAGGCAATGAAGCCGACACTGCCTGTTGGGAGGGTGCTTCCGCCTGATGTTTTCTAGCACACGGCTGTCCTGTGGATCTTTTTTCATTAAATATCTTTTGTTCTGTTGCCAAAAATTACATGGGATGAGATTGACAAATCAACTGATTTTTCTAGACCCTGCTTCCAAGTGTGTGCTAACTCTGTGCTTTGAATATCCAAGGTCAGAAAAAAATGTTTCAGTCGGAATGCACACTACCTGACCTTAAGGAAAGCATTCAACCATAACATATATACTGTAAGAACTAGAAAGATTATTTCTGTTGAATCGGATAATCTCTAGCAGATTTCAGTTATTCCCGACTTCCTTTTTTTAATGTATACTCATTTGAAATGTACATATGTTGCTTACTTGTCATAGGAAAATGAATAATCAGGAAATAAAAGAAACCTTTGTTGTTACCTGTTTCAACAACAGTGCAGGAGTAGTTCTTTACATGCCCTTGAGTGTTTGATTTCAAGTGTGATTGCATTTATTTGAAACATGTGAACAAAGTCCCATTATGACTGGGAACCTTTAAGAGCTTTCCAAACTACAGAAAGGGTGGTGGGTGGGTATGTTCTGCATGCGTATGTGAGTTTAGGTACTTCAATAGTGCCTTGCAAATCTATGCACACTATGCAGTTTTGAGCAAGCTACTGCTGAAGAAGTATTTTCTGCTTTTTGGCAAATGTCCTTTTCCTTTTACATCAAAATACCTGTCTTAATAGGCATAAACTGTAATTGCTCTTTTTAAATGTGAGATGTTTGCTTTCTCTGCTTGCACTGTTCCCTTCTCCACAGTCAAACTGAACAATCCCATCATATGCTAAGCACCTAACCATTGTAAACTTCCAGCAGGCCTACCACACACCCCCTGAAATTACAGAAAAACTGTATCTCCCAAATGTGACAGCACTGGGATTGATTTTATGCTGGCAAAGGTGTGCCCACAGGGTACTCATAAATACACTAATATTATATACAGCTTGCATGAATAAATACACTATAATGTATAGCTTGCATGTGTGAGGAATTACATTGGTCTCTAATTCCTCTGGGAAAGAGAGGGGAAGGTGGTATTTTACATGTGTAGGCTATTGCTGTACCATTTCCTTTGATGCTAGTAAGTTGTGCTTACGGAATGACTAAAAGGTAGAATCTGAAAATTTTAGAACACTAAAAAAATGCATTTATTTGAAAGATTAGACATAAATACTACAGCTATACTTTCTTTACACCCGACAGGTATGCTACCACTGCCTCAGCAAAAACAATTTCTTTGCATCAGCTATATGCTATCACACTATTTCAAAGTGTGTATCTATGGTTCCTCTTACCTCTGTTACATCATGCCATCCTATTATGACCATGTGTTCTCTGATCTATGTAGAAACATTGGTTATTTTAGCAAATTTAATCCAAATTCTTGTGCATTTCTACTCCAAGCCTACAGCAAACTTCACAGATTTGTTGTTAGGGAGATGATTCTCCTCTTAAAAATTATTTGAACAACAAAGACTGCACAAAGAGATGCATGCCACAGAAGTCAGAAAGAGGTTAGTCTTCACAGCCTTAGCCATTTGGCTTTGAGGTACCTTGGTCCCAGCTTCTCACAGCCTGAATGTTTTCTCTTTGCAGCAAGGTGGCAAAGGTCAGATCCTTGGCTGGGGTATATCAGTAGTAAGTTCCACTAACTTATCAAAAAGTTAGTTAATACTGCTGAAGATCTATCTTACTATCATTTGATTGACATAGAAAGTCAAGTAGATGCTCTGTTTAGAATAAGTGTATAAAAATAATACTACCATAGAACTGCTTTTGGGTAAAACAAAGGATAGGATGCAGTACTTTGTTTTTTGTGTGCCTCTGAAGGCAAACCAGAGTTCAGTTGGCTCTAACTAGACTGATATACAATTTTCCCAGTCTTTCTGCCTCCTTTGAGCAAAGCAGACTTAGAGAGATTCAAACAGACTTAGATGGTAAGATCTAGAACAGATTTCTATTAATCCCATGCAATTTCATACAAAGTTAATGTGAACTGTATTTTGAAACAAGCTTCACAGGACAGTATTTCTTAATTTCCATGATGTAATTTATTTTGGACTATATAATACTAAACCTGGAAAAAGCTCAGAAAAAGTGTAAGGGAGAAATCTGGCTGACAAAACCATTCAGAGAATTGCTTGAGTTGTTTACAAAAGCTGAAACTCAAACCTACCAGAACACACAACCTTAGCTAAACTTGAGGTTCAGTCTGTTCTTTGTACCTTAGACTAGCACATAGATGAACCATGGAGAGAATATTCAGCATTACAACACTCCAGTTTTCCTCTATGTTTTTCTTCTATTATAGTTTATATATAATAAGTATAATGGGAAGCTTTCTTTTGGCAAAGAAGCTGATTAGGTGTTCCATTTAATAACATGATGCAAAAATTGCTTTCTTCAAACAAGACCCCTGTTCCTTTTCTGACCAAATGGAATTCTGTCAGCTCTTTTGTTTGTACATGTACAACCTGTACTGAATCAAAGGGAATAATGTAATTATGATATACTGAGGTAAGCTTTTTCCTCACTAATACTGTGAGAGCCAAACATCTTACCTGCTGTCTTCTTCCAGCTTTATCATCTGTTATTTCCCATAAACAAATGCCACAGTAACCACACTGTTTTAAATTAGATTTCTTTTAAAACCTATGTCTGCTTCCACAGACCAACTTTCATATGTGACACATATACTCATCCTCATATGATGCCCTATGCGTACAGCTAGTGTCACAGCACATAGATCCATTTGAACATTGAACTTTATGTTGTAGAGTTGCAAAAAATGTAAAATCATAAAAATACAGAAGAAAGATATAACTCTAGGTACAGGATCCATCTGTTGGTATTGAAACTGAAAATATCAGATTTATTCCAAATGCACAGCTGTCTCTCAGAGTGTGGCAACGGAGTTGGATGGTTAGTGATGGTATGAAGTCTTAAAAGCAGTGGTCTAATAAAAAAAAAAAAAAAAATCCTCAGGATCTGATAAAGCTCTCTGTAACACGTGAGCTATAGGATAGTTGAAGAACTCTTGTCCTGCGCAGCTGAAGATGTCTGTGTCCAAATGTGCTAACCTAGCACATCGAACAATGTACTGTGAAACCTGTGCCTTGAGACCAGCTCTGTCATATTGGGGGCAACCGAGTTTTCTTGTTCACTAGATCTTGACACCAGCTGAATAAAATTAGGTTACTGAGCCAGTAATCCTACAAGGAGAGGCCTAACCATAGAAATCAAAGTGACATGCTGAGCCAGTAACACAAAAATATACAGAAGTGCTCTGGTAGCAGCTCCTTTTTTTGAGATGGGCACCTGTATAGCAGTCTGGCTCTCGACACAAACCAGCTTACCAATGCAAAACAGTTCCCATGTTTAAATCACATGTCCCTTGACATCAAGCTACTAAAAAAAGAGGCTCTGATGATCCAGTGAGTGAAAAGGGTTGTGACATCATCCCAATTAGAAATTACATAGCCAAAACTTTTTAAAGAGTCTGCGCCTTGATGTCAAACAAACCAGACAGAGACATTGGCTCAGCAACATTTAAACTTGGCAATTGGACAAACAAGAGGGCATTTCTGAGCCAATGTAAAAAGGGTTTATGCCTTAGCTGTATCACAGCAAGGTAGCTGTATTTACAGAATAAAAACACAAAAAGCCTGTACTTTGGCATCAGCCCAGCAATTGAGAACTTTTAAGTGAATGAGCTTAGGCCACTATTTCTCCCTCCAGGAATGCTCAGCAGTACCAAGGTGAAGAAAACAGACAGACCAAAACTCTCCATTCCACATTCTAACACTGGGAACGGCATAGCATTTTAAAAATGCCCCTATATCTTTACTGACCACTGAAAAAAAGATTCATGAAGGTCCAAGGTAAAAGAATAATCTCACTTTAGAACAGAAGAAGTAGCAGGTGCCTGATTTCAGGTTTACCCAAACTTCAGAACTTTGTACTAGTAAAAAGAATACAACTATTTAATTGAAACTTGGTTCAGGCTGGAAATTCCCCATTTTCTGTCCTTTTTGGGAAGTCTTCCTTCTCCTATTCCCACTTAACTTCAGCTCCTTCTTCTCTCCAGGATAAGACAACAGAACCTCCCATTAACTTGAATTAGTTGGGGACAAGGTGATTTTGTAAGTTTTCCATATTAATTCACAATGGCATAGTAAATTGCTGACAGAAATGAGAGTGGTGTATGCACAGGTAAATCAGAAACGTTTCCCTGTTTCATTACCACCATCTGCATGTATCACACAGGAAGCATACACATGCACCCCCTCCCACCCCCCTGTGGGTTTTCGTGCCTCTTCTCCACCCTATACTACAAAAAACAGAACAAATCCTGCCCTAACACAGAATACAATGCAGTGCACTGCAGCATCTTACGTGAAGTAATATTTACTGACCTCCCCTTCCCTGCTTGATTTAACAAACTCTAGAAATCCTGCAAGACTCAGTTGTTTTCTTACTTCCATGTAATCTTCATATTCCCTGAACCAACTTTTACACAGAATTTTACTGGTTTTGGAATCCAAGAGAATAGATAGAGTGGTTAACTTCTGAGTGGCAGAGGTGAAGATCAATTTGACTATAAAGTCAAAAGATTATATAACTTACTATAGTACGCAGGTGCTGTTTTCCCTTCTACCATGTCAACTTTAAAACAGGGCATAATATATTCTCATTTTGAGAATACGGACTTGTAACTGAAGATTTTTTTTAATATAATATTTTGTATTATATTTCAACAACACCAACTTAGTGAAAATAAATCAAGGGTGAAAAAAAATTGAGAATCATTGGTGCCATTGAGAGCATAACTTAGAAGTGAGTCGGTGTTCTTCATTCTCATGGCATATCTGACTCAATGTCTGTTTTTAAAAATTGATTAAGCAGGAATAATTAACATATTATCTATTATATATTTTGATCCCTTCAAGTGATTTCTTTGCTTCCAAATTGTAGTAGAAGGAACTAATATTTAGTAGCAATCAATCCTAGAGGAATTAAGCCCACGTCTAAGAAAACATGTAGTGTCTTAAAAAGGAAATGTGATTTTATAACCCAGACACAGTAGGGTCAGCTCTCCTGACTTAACTTATACAATCACCTCGTCAAGACTCCTGAGAACAACTGCAGTTCAACACATTTCTAAGAGATATACAGTGGACCCCTTCAGAGGATTTACTGCAATGTTGGGGTTTTTTTCATACACAGTGAAAGACTGACATACTCCAAAAATATATTTACTTTTTCAAAAGGAGTCTGAAGGACAGGAACTTGGTGAATGCTTTCTTTAGTCAAAGTACCACAGTTATTACACACTCATCTATCTAACATTTAGTCATCCCAAAGTTCTGCGTTGGTCCTCCAGCACATTAAGAAAAATGATTTCTAAGGAAAGCTCTATGGTATAAATTCCAGTATATCCTGTCAAAACTTAGGAGAGAATGAAATAACACCAAGGAGGTGGCAGAAGTGCTGAAATTATGATACCTTTTTTGTCTTTCCCAAGCTAAGACACATACAATGTATCCAAATATTTAGGCTAGGATTAGTCATCTTCAGGCTGATACTGCAGTCCTTCATCCTGGGTTCATTCTATTTGCACTGCAAGTGGGTTCATGTAAGTTCCCTATGTCCATACGAAGTTGGGCTTCACAGCAGTATCAGTTCTCCCCTGGACTAGGGAGCAAGCCGATTACCTCACTAAGAACTGGGCACTATATTAGTGCCCTGTTATTTTATGCAAGTACATGACTGGCAACTCATCTGAGCATACGAATGCATTTATTTCAGCATGAGGGTGTGAATGCTTGTAGGAGAGAGAGAGATGTGGGACAACTAACAGAAAATGTTAAGGTCAAAAGTACTCAAAGTGACAGACATTCCCAGATCGTTAAAGCAAAAACCCTGCCACTGTTTTCCTAGGGCTTTTCTCTCATGCCATGTGTTGCTAGTTAGCAGCTCTGATTGTGGCAAGCATTAGAAAAAGCAGAATGTCAGCCAAGTTCTGCTTAGTGGTAAAGTCAAAACAAGAATGAAAATGGCATTCTTAGAAGCTGGGAACTGGGGTTTTTTTTGTTGTTTGTTTTAAATGTAATTAATAGTTTTCTGCTTACTCCATGAATTGCAGCCAGTGATTAAAGATGTTATACTTCTTTAAAAGGTCTGACAATCCTAGATCAATTCTTATCACAATAATTTCTTAGCATTTCATTTTAGTTTCTGAGGTACCCTGAGGTGCTTCAGTAAAGAACATGCATAGAATGGTATTACGTTTCTCTCTTACTGTAAGAAAAATGGGCCAAAGTACATAAGGGATAATTTTCTGCCTTTTACTCAGGCAAAACTGCTCCTGCCACTCCAAGAGACTCACCTTCTTGATACGGCTTGTGTAACACCATTAATTTTGTTAAGACAACTAGGAGTCTGACTTTGAGGTTAGACAACTGAATGACTTAATACTGTTATAATTTTAGCAGAGGAAACATCATGTTCTTTACATAATACAAAGTCAAACTCTTCAAATGAGCTTAAATACCTCTAAGAATTGCATCTGCTATTTTCTGCAATCTTTATAACCTGGTATGCATATGATAGTATGCATGAAATACATTATGAGAAACGTGGGTGGTAAAAAAATTGTGTCTAAGTTGAAAACAATCTTGGACCTTGAAAAGCACATGGTATAATCATAATTACAAAAACATAGAATAGATGCAGAAATGTACTATGCTTTACAAATACAGATCAGCATGAAAGTTACTCAAAATGCCTCTTCAAAACACCAACTGAAATTGCAATCCAAACAAATATGAAAACAAATTCCTATGGTATTTATTAAAAAATCACTTTAAGTAATCCCATTCAGGCAATGAAATTATGTCTTTGCCTGACATAACATGATACTGTTTTTGCATAATAGGAATCACAGAATAGCTTATGCTGTGTGACACTATAATGTCCTTTCTCCTGAGTATTGGTTCAAATACTCCTTTCCAATCACTACTACCAAGGCAATGTCATACACTGATTGTTTTACGAAATGCTATGTTATCCATGTCAAAACAAAAAGGTAAGTAAAAAAAAAAGTTCTCTTTTATGTGCTCTGACATAAACGAAGGATCATTTGCCCTGGGAATTCATTTTGCATCCATTCCAATCAGTGAAACAGTTGTCATTCATTACAGTACTGCAAAGGCTCCACATGTGCTCTAGATTCTATCTTAATTTGATACATATTCTGATTATTTTTTTTTCTTTGTGAGTGAAAACAAAGAGTCAGATTTGCAGTTATAAATAAGCTTTCTCCTTCTGCAGAAAAAAAAAAACAAAATGCAGACCCACCTGCCTAATATGTTTGTGTTGACTCTATGAAATAAAGCACAAACAGACATATGTTGAAGGGACAGTGGAGCAGTATGTGTCCATAGGTAAGAGAAAATAGAATAGTTCAGAATTATCTTTGGTGTGAATTTTGGGTGCAGATCTCATTCCAGACCCACCCCACACTGGAATTTAGATTTACAAGTACTAGTCTTGAAAAGCAGGGGGGGAAAGGGTAAAGAAGTCAACATGTGCTCTATACTCTGTGTAGCAACGGGTTTGGCAAATAGAATGTTAATACCTCACAGATCAAGGAAATACTTTTCTTTATTTGTCCTTTAAGCACTCACATGCTTCTGATCACTGTTCCTTCTTTATGCCCACTATAACCCAGAAAATGTTCCCATAGCCACAACAGATCCTGTGGATTTTAATAGCGCCAATCCTTGAATTTTGGCAGCAGAGAGAGTTGCTAAATTCTGGACTTTTTGATAATGTCTACTTGCTCATGTAGTGAAGAATTAACACCTGCCAACAGTGAAAACTGGAAGCTCACTTTCACCAATTACCCACATAAGGATTTAAAGAAAAGAGAAGGGTGGAGAAAAGAAGTGCACATGCTACCAAAAATAACAATCTAGCAATATCGCATATAACTAACAGCTGTGGGAGAGAGCCCACAATGACAGCATCTTTCTAATTTTCAAAGGCATCCTACAGGTGTCAAAAATCTGAGAGAATCTCAGCTCAAAAGAGAAAACTATTAATTGAAATCAGCTAGAAATCTTACTTGTTTATTGGTTTGAAAAGCTGATCACTGGGAATAAAGATGAAGGAAAATACAGTATCAGAATGAATTTGTACTTTCAAGAGCACATTGCATACAGAAGTGCAGTGAAACCTGTTTGTTTTCTTTTTCTCCCTTGGCCTTACTTGATCTGCAATGTTTTTCTGTTCACTTTCTGACCACTGTATCTTCAAACCAAAACACTTCCTGCTCTAGAAAACAACATGTAAAAGGTTTCATTTAAATTCTGAAGCCAAGCTTAACTCTGGCTCCAAAATTTAAATGGGGGAAAATAAAGTACTAGAAGATTCTTTTCTTTCTCCCTAAAATGCATCAAAGAGGAAAAGAAAAGCAGTTTCACATCATGGCTTAAACTAGCTATACCTTAATCCAGGTAATGGATCAAAGAAATAACAGTACTCACCCCCAAAATGCGAACATCTCCTAAAATATGCCTAAGTTAACAACAAACCATACCACATAAACAAAGAGTTTATTTTTATTCATTAATATGTTTTTATTAAGGTAGGATCGAAGTTTATCGGTCAAATCAAAACCTGCCTGGATAATAAAAAGGAATTGAAATTGCTTTTAGTGTACAAACAACATACTAAAGAAGAAACCCTACTCTTTTTTTCCCTGAGCTGGATATACCACAGAAGTATGAGGTCAGTTGGCAAAGCAATCACAAACCACAACTCCATGAAATATGCAAAAAGCCAAGGGTCAGTGTTACTATGGAAGGTTGCCATTCCCAAACGAGAAATAATGATGTTCAATGTGCTGATTACAATACAGTTTTCGAAGATAATATATTATATGTACTCATGAAGTCTTTCTTTTTACCAATTTTTCACATAAAATAAAGCCGGATAAATGGTATCTAATTGCTATTTGTTTAGTCAGAAAAGATTAATCTCAGTTTAAACATAAGGAATAACCTACAAGTTTTCATGACTTTTCATTAATTTTTTCACAAGGAGTGTGCCACAAAAATTAGCAGAGATCATTCTGGGAGACAGACTGCAGGGTACATATAGCTAACAAAGTTTTCATCACTCCACGCATGATCCAGAATCAGGAGGCACAAAACTGTGAAATTCATCCTTACTTTCCCTGACACTGGGGCAAGAGTTCCATGTTTCGGTAGTTCAGAAGAGACCTTCCATCTGACAGAAGAGCACCAATTCAAATCATAATGGCTGCATAAATAACCAATAACAAGATTATATGGGGGCATGGCATTGGCTATAGTACTTCAACACCAGAACTCACATCTTTCCTTACTATCCAGTGATGTAAGCCTGAGCCATGAAGATAAATACAACATGAACATCAAAGTAAAAAACAAAACAGAATGTAAGGATCTGATTCAGTAGTTTAAAAGTCTCATTGGGCACTGAAGCCTGGTCAAGGCTTTTGAGAGTCTTGGCTCTATGTCTAATCTTCATAGAAAACAAGAGAGAACAGAAAAGCTATGCATAGCATAGCACACTCAAAATTAGAAGGAAAGAAAAAAAAACTAGAGAAAGGTCTGAAAAGGTAATCTCTTTTAACAGGATACTGGTGTGTTGTGCTGTAGCCAAAAAACTGAACATTTGGCCAAAGTGTGTCTTTACAGCTCAGCCAATGGAACAACAAGCAGCAAATAAACTTCTCACAAAATGTTTGCTCACATTCATCTTGCTGGTTATTGCAGAAATTTCTGTTACCCCATGATTATTCAAACTCCCTGGCGTTAACAAACTTGAAGTAAGGGATACTGTCATAAATTTTCTCTGTCTCTTTGTACCGTTTCTTAAGATGACTGAAATTGGTGAGCTTTCGGGGTTTTTCTTTGAACAACTCAAGTTTCCTGATCATGCATAGCCTGTCAGTTCTCATCAGCTTTTAATGTTCTTTATGTATTAAAAGGAGATACTTCACCTCATTGGAGACCGCATTGCTCCAAGATTTTACCCGAAGCCTTGTCAAGCAGATGAGCTGTGCCTGGCTAAACTTGGCTTTTGCAAGTAGTGGGCAGTTAATTGCGAAGTTTAGATTAAAAGCAGATCCTCTAGCTATAAAAAAGAATATCAAACCTGCATAATAAGAAAAGGCTGTAAAGTGATTGAATGGAAAGATATATAGCATTTGCTAGATAGAATAGTAAATGTACATTTTTAAAATTTATTCTTTAATTAATCTCCTAGTAAGTAATTACCGCAGTAATTTATAATAAAATCTAAACAGGGCCCACAAAATAAGAGATAATTGTTTGCAATAATCTTCAATATTAGTTACATGAAAACAATTGACAGGGGCTTAGTTAACCTCTCTCATGTATCTTTTATTGCCACATGGTTCTGGCTTAAATATACAATTTTGGCTCAGAGGAGGAAGATGATAGAGGCATATTTAGTCTGAAGTTACTGGCTTTTACTGCCCAAAAGTGGGCACATTCACTGTTGGAATACAACTCTTCTATTAAGAAATTTTAATTTGTGATGACAATGGAAAATTAACATTAAGCATGTACAAATGATACCACCATCACTTTGTATGTACATGCAGACATGAGTCACAGTCTGCAAACCAGTGCTGATGCTTCACAGTAATGGAGCTGCAGGAGGGTACTGCCAAACTCCTGTACTGACCCGGTATTTCTAACTGACCAACTATAATTTTGTAGCTTCTCTGCAAGCCACTGGAGTGCTAGGAGACCGGAGCCTTATCCACCACAGTCCTCTGGCCTTTTGCCACAACTTCCATTGATTCTTTCAGCTGTTCTTGAGGTCACCTCACATTGATCATTTGATCTTCTTGCACCACAAGCTGATGTACACTGCCTCTTGCTTTTTGCTGGCTTGATAATTGAAGCCTCTGCAACCTGTTTTCTCCTAGATCAGGCATGTTGTGGGCTGTCCTAATCCAACAAATATTTTCTCATATTCCCTCCATATGGATTGTTACAGTGGCTCAACTTTTACATGTGATATGACAACAATCTTTAGGGACCTTGAGTGCAATGAAATGAGTTTGCTTGTGTTTCTCAAACTAAAAAATGGCAAAGCAGAAGTAACTAAAATGTAGATGTACTACATCCATCTTTACAGGCCTCAGAAATATTCACACGATAAATCCTTCATCTGCTGACACTTGTAAGTCTTTCACAAATTATCACAAGCTCTCACTACCTGAGAGGAGTTAAAGCTAGTAGTACAGCAAGATCAAAGCTGCTATTTCAGGTTTGTGCTGGGCTACATCTAGGAGCCTCTGACTGTACTCAGGCCTTGATTCATCCCCTTGCCATGCCTGGGATGTTGACAGACCCTGTCATCAATATCTAGCTGCCTACTGTGGTCCAACCCTGAAGAACTGCCTGTCATTGCAAACAAAGTCTGTGTTGGAGTCACCATCAGCTCCCTGCTCAGATTCCCTCATGGGAGCACTGCTTGCTGCTTTCTGAAAGTGTCAATGCATATTTATGTCTCAACATAGCACACTTATGTAGTTAATTACACAGCATGGAAAAGAAACACTTATTAGAGCCTTGCAACAAATTTACAACTAAGTTTTGTTTGGGAAATCTAATAAGCAATTGTAAGTTAACCTAATGTACAGTCATCAGGATATTTCTATGGCAGATACTTGATAGCCTTTTTCATCTTCCTCTGTAATTTATCTGATACATTAAACATTATGAATTTCTTTGGTCTAGTTATAAAAGTCTGGCTATTTTTCTGTGATTTCTTATCATGTGTTTCTGATGGTGTTATATTTATCTGCTTTCACGGCAGGGCATAGCAGTGCACTTTCTAAACACTGAGCAGACCTAATGCATTCAAGGGAAAGGAATGCATGAAACTGTACACACGGAACGTAGAGAAGTACAGGTCAAGTGAGAAACAGCACAGGGTGATGACAAAGAAATTTCACGAGAATGCCAAAGCAAAATGCCTGTTCAGGGTCAGAAAGACATAAAATTCTGACGTATCTTTCATGAGGGACCTGCTCAAGAGGGTGCATGGGTATATCATGAGGTTTACCAAGACCAAGTGCTGCACCTGGGTCAGGGCAACCCCTAGTACCACACAGCCTGGGAGATGAACTGAAATGGAGAGAAGCCCTGCTGAGAAGGACTTGAGAGTGCTGGTGGAGGACAAGCTGGACATGACCCAGCAATGTGTGCTTGGAGCCCAGACAGCCAATTGTGTTCTGGGCATCATTCAAAGCAGCCTGACCACTGCAAAGGAGAGGATTCTGCCACTCTGCTCTGCTCTGCTCTGTTCCTTTCTGGTAAGACCCCACCTGCAGTGCTGCATCCAGCTCTGGGGTCCACAGCACAGGAAGGACATGGACTTTTTGGAGGGAGTCTGGAGGCCACCAAATTGATTTGAGGGATGGAACAGCTCTGCTATGAGGGGAGGCTGATAGAATTGGGATTGTTCAGTCTGGAAAAGAGAAGGCTTCAGAGTGACCTAATTGGGGCCTTCTGGTACCTGAAAGGAGCCTACAAGAAAGATGGAGAGAAACTATTCGTAAGGGCATACAGTGAGAGACAAGGGGGAATGGTTTCAAACTGAAGGAGAGTAAGCTTCGATTAGGTATTAGGAAGAAAGTCTTTACTGTGAGGGTGGCGAGGTGCTGGCAGAGGTTGCCCAGGTAAGTTCTGGATGCCCCATCCCTGGCAGCGTTGAAGGCCAGGTTGGATGAGGCTCTGAGCAACATGATGTACTGGAAGGTGTCCTTGCCCACAGCACAAGAATTGGGACTAGATGATCTTAAGGTCCTTTCCAACCCAAGCCATTCTATATTCTACAAGTCTATGATCCGAATGTTTTGTCACATAGGAATTCACAGTTCTTTTGATGGCCACATCTAATAGGACACTATAACACTACAAATTCCTTTAAGAGAGAGACAGACAATAACTTAAAGCCTCAGAAAAGAGATAGGCAGGATATAAAGGAAATCTTTGTTGCGGTGACCCAGCCTGCCTTCAGCGTCTGGATTAATAAAGAAATTAATTGGGTAGATTTCTCAGGGAGACAAAATGTCTCCGATGAGGAAAATGGCGCTGAAGGTGAGGCAGAGGTCGCTGTCTAGGCCGCAACCCCCCAGCTGTCAGTTTGAGAGAAGTCCCTGCCTAAAACCCTCCCACTTCATGTTTATGTTAATTGTTTCTGGAAGGTTCTGTCCTGTTGTTCCCCCATTGGTTCATTTCGATCCCTTGTTCTCCCATTGGTTCTTTGTTCCTCCTCCCTGTTCTATGATTGGTTGTTCCCTAACTCTGCCCTTACCCTGA
>VZTG01002906.1:436002-453169 GCA_013397845.1 Melanocharis versteri | reverse complement strand
CCGGGCCTCGGCCCGGGGGGGCAGCGCGGGGCTCCGAGCGGGGCCGCGGCACGGGCCGGGCTGCGGGCGGGAGCGTTTCCAGCCAGAAACTGCCCAGAATGGACGTTCTGCTCTCTAAAGCCGACCGACAGAAAGCGAACCTTTCGCTCTCGGCGCAGGTGGGCAGATGTGGTCGCAGCACAAGGTAACAATGGAAGCTTTGCCTTCAAAGCATCTGTTCAGTGAGCTACCCTGAGATCTCCAGGCCTGGCACCTCAGAAAGGGGCAGAGGGATGCTTGAATTTCTGTTTCGCTCTTCCTGAACCTTGGAACTCGTCGAACAAGCTTCAGTTTGTCATTGGAGTGCTCAGTAAATGACTGTTTGATTATGCTATGGAAATAATTGCAAACTCCTTGTAAAAAAAGCCATCGTTTGTTTTTAGCTCACAGTGTGAGCAGCGCTCGGTATTCCTGCCATTCCTAGTGAGTCCATTCTCTGGTGAAGGATTAGGGAGGGGAAGATGTGTTTTTGGTATCTTGTGGTTTCCAGCAGATCAGCTGAGCCCAGCTTGCCCATCCAAGGCAATTCCTGCACAAGTAGGTGTTCTTAGTTGCACAGAGCCATGTGATGATAAGAAATCCAAGGCCTTTGTTGGCTCGTGTGACTGGGGCAAGTCTGCCCGTTTCGGTTTCTTTTGCTCACCTCCTGCTTGCCTTGAGAAGTTCCTGTGTGACACCTTTCAGCCACTCTGGTCCATTTGAGACTGATGCCTGTGCTTTACACAGAAGTGGTCACTGACTTTACCTCTGCTCTGGCTCATAAGGAAGAGATTTTCCTCCCCTGAGAGCTTGCAGCCCTTCTCGCTGGCTGTAGCACATGTACAGTGATATGTCAGAGAGCTGAGGGTGTATTAGATATGCACATTTCTTCTGGCATTACATAAATAATTTACATAAGCAATGCCAGAATATGCATTGTGGTGGAAGCATATCACGTTCAAATTCTGAATTCATAAGAATGGGGATTACATTGAATTGTGCAGGGTGAACATGACTGGTATATTTCCCTGATTTCTTTAAGCACAGACTTTGCGGCTTTGACACTTCATTCCTTCACATAGGACACATTTTTGGGTTTGAGTGCCCTTTAAACACAAGTTATCAGCGCTGACTCAGTTCCTTGACTCATTTGCCTTCCCAGTGCAGAGCTGAGGCTGCGTTTTTGAACCTGGATATCTTGACAGCCATCCTGGATCCCTGTGTTCAGAGTACAGAGGTGTTTGCACACACTGAACTCAGGGGACTTGCCAGCCTCCTTTCCAGCACTCAGCTAATTGTTCCATGAGGATCTACCCACTTAGCTCCTCTCATCAGGGTGTGGTTTTCTTATGCAGGAAGTTAGTGTTAATTAACTCTTACTTTCATTACTCCAGGGATCTGTTTATAGAATCACCCACGTTGTGACCTGATGCTGCTGTCAAATACGGCTGTTCTTGTGTCTTAATTTAATTTTACTATTCTCTCCTCTGATACTGCAGAGGATGTTAATTTATATACCCATGGCCCTTCTAGAACTTCTAAAACTGACCTGCCAAAGTCTTTGTTCAGACTTTCAAATATTGCCTTGTAGGCATATTGGAGATAAGACTGATCCTCTATTTATGTTCCTACTTGGTGCAGTTGAGAATGTGCATGGTACAGTTGAGAAGGAGGACTTGATTTAACATTTAGTAAGAGAAATTTGATCAGGCATTAGGTCAGCAGAGAGGAGGAGTAGGACAGAAGCTGAACACATGCCAGGCCTGAGTGTGCCTCTGTTCCTGGGAGAGCACGTGCACCTCGCTGGAGCCCTCCCTGAGCCCTGCTTGTGCTCTGCTTTGCCAGAGGGAGTGGGGCAGGGGCTGGGGGGTAGCTGCTCCAGGGAGCCCTGGGCAAGAGGAGCTGTGCTGGCTGACCCCTAAAACAGGCAGGGACTGGCCTTGCAGCTCCTGAGGGCATTAAGAGCTGCCTGCAGCCCCGGCCCTTCTGGTGGCAGTTCAGATCTTCTTGGCCTTGGGTATTAAAGGTCTGTTTCTGTGCCCTAATCCTGCAGGTCTCACCCTGGGTGTTCCCTGCGCTCTGCCTGGGTGCCTCGTGGGGATCCAGCAGTGAAGAACAGGGAGCAGCTTTCTGCTGCTAATCTGATACTCAAAGTGTTACCGTACTCTAATGTGCCTGTTCCCTCTTTATAGGCAGGAAGTTATTTTTTTGTAGAGGTACAAAGTGGTACAGCAAGGTGCAGGAGAGAGTTTGTGCCAGTTCTTTCTCTTTTCTTGTTCTGTCTCTTGTCAACTCAGAGTGGCTGAGAGTTCCCAGTCTTTGCCTGGGAGCAGGAAGGCACAGACAAGACAACAGTTCAGGGAGAGGCTTCAGGGGAATACTTGTGACCTTAGACAAGCCATTCCAGGGCCACCAAAATACAGAATGGTGAGAATGGTGCTTTTTCCTGTTAGTACAACAGCTTTATTCAAAATCTCAGAGCTTGTAAATATTACCAATCACAAGGTGATTTAAATATGTTTGAGGCCAGAAATTTGTTCCCAGATTCAGCCCTTCCAGCAATACTGAATATTGGATGAAATGCAAATTGAGAAAAGATGTGATGTGGAGGAACTTTACGCCAGCAATCTCAAGAAGGAAACTAGGACAGTGTGAGATGATGTCTGATTTGGACAAGGGCAGAGGGAAGAGGTTAGTAGTGCTTCGGGGAAGGGGAATGTCATTTAACAAAATGTGTGCACCTCCCGTGGGTAAATAAGTTTCTGTTTCAGTTCCCTGTCAGACAAATGGAGCAAGTCATCCAGGCAGTAGAATGGTCTGTCTCTGTTATTTCCGGCTTCAGAATGTCCTCTCAGATAAAACATGCTTTTTTCCTTTTTTTTCCAACAGGAAAGAGACTACAAGAATGGATCTCTGTCATCTTATGCTTCTCTCTGATCTGTTTCAATTTTTACAATCTCCTCTTCTACTTGCGACTGGAACACACGCCCTCGGTTCTCGTTGGGATATGTAAGTAGGAGCTGTTTGCTGCCCTACTCAAGGCAAGAAGGTTGCGATGTGGGAAGCAAACATGGGATCCTTTAGGCTTGACTTGCTATTGGAAAGGGAGAGGGACATTTGTGTGTGAGCCTCTGAAACCGAGACCATCTGCAAAATGTGTTACTGCTTTGTCTTTACATTTCAGTGGCCCCTCAGGATCTCAGAGGGGAAGTTTTGATGTAGCTGTGTAAGTTTAGTGTTCTTGGGTAGTCACTGCAAGTGTGAGGACTATTGAGAAGGAAAAGAGCTGTCAAAATGGTCAGAGTTGGAAACAAAATACATTGATCGACAAAAATATTCACAAGAACTTTCCAGAAAGCAAAAGCTCAAGAGAAATGTTATAAAAGGCACTTCAGGGATCAAACTGGCTTCATTCCTGGGGGCTGCAGACTGAACACAAGAGTTTTGGGGAATTGTGCTTTCTTGTCAGGATGTGATGTTTGGCCTTTATCCTGAATGATGACTTTTTCCAGGAGTATAAGAAAAGTTGATTCCACCTCTTCTGTGGAGAAGAGGAAGAACCAGTGAAGGATTCTGATGGAATGTTCAGCTCCTGTTCTTTAGGAAAAAAATAGCTTTCCTATAAACTATGTGAGGTGTGTGTTTTAGAAGAGAATGATACTTATCCATAATCAGTGCTGTGCATTGTTAATGAGGTCAAACAAAACAAACAAAACCCACCCAAAACACTGCACCAGGTTCAAGCAGTGGTACATGATAGAAGCTATGGATTTCTGCCCAAGCTGGGATGTGGTGATTCCTGGTGTCTGTGTAGAGGTTTTTGGCTGTGTTGGGGCTGGGGGGAGCAGTGTCCTCCCCTGTGAGTCACACCAGCTCTCTTGGCCTGATTCAGGCTTGCCTGCTCTCAGCTGATGAGGTGGAGGTGTTGGGAGGCATGGAGAGAACGTGGCATGGGAACTGCTCCTAAGGGACGAGAGCAGATCCAGACAAGAGAATCAGCAATGATGGTTAACCTGTGGTGCAATCTGTTTGCAGCTGCCTTTCATCTCAAAGTTAATATTGATAAAAGCTGGAGTTCTCTGATATCCTGGTTACCAGTTTAGCTGATAAAACAGCCAATTCAATGATAGTATTATTTAAGTAGTAGTGAATGATTAAAGTAGCAGAATCTGGATTCTGTGTAAATAAAGTAGTGTGGAAATAACTGATAGTGTGTACAAAAATGAGTGCCATAAAATAGTAAGTGCTTCAGGCTATCTTGTTTTGCTGCCTTCAATACATTATTTCTCCAGGTGAAGTGTGAATGATGTCTGTAATCCACAGTGATTATTAGGTTTTATTGCATATTGTGAAAGTCATATCCATAGAAGTCCTGATTCCTAAATATGTGAGCAGCTCCATGGGCACAGTTGGGAATCCTGAGTCACCACGGGGTGAGGTGTGTTCCGTTGACAGCTTCCCTCAGGCTTGGTTTGGAATAGGGACCTTTGAGCTGAGGTCACAAAATAAACATTCTGCTAATAAAGGAGCTCTAGATCAAGTTCCTGGCAGGTCTTTGGGAATCTGAAAGGAGTCACTGATCCAGTGGGCTGGATCTGTTCTGCTGCACAGACCTGTTCACTGGATGGGGACCTCTGTGTGCTCTTATGTAAATACATATTTTCCTTTAGGAAGTGAAGTAGTTTGAACATTCTGCATCGTTTCACTGAGCCTAAACCCCTTGTCTGTAATTAACGGCCATGTCACAGCTTCTTTCTTCGTGCCTTTAAAGGCACACGAATTGTAACATGAGTAATACTGTAAATACCTTAACCTGGAGATTCTTGGGACAGAAGAGACCTGCTCCTCCTGTGGCTGGCAGTCGGGCAGCACGTCCCTCCTGTGTGCTGTGGGTGTGGGAGGCAGGTGCTGTGGCCATGCTGAGTCACTCACTGCTTGCAAGGGAGCGCAGCACGGAGGGGACACCTCCCTGGCCTTGGTTCAGAGCAGCTCTTGGGCTGTGTCTGCTGGCTGAAGATGAGCTTGCTGGACAGGGAGGGCCACGGGACTCTCTTGTCTTCCAGGCTGGTTTAACAGAGATGAGACAATTTCCTTCCCCTCCTCACTGTAAAAAAAAAAAAAAAGAGTGGGCAGAGGATGGATTTCTGTTGTGCTTTGTGCTAACTCCAGTCATGTTCTGGATATCCTCAGCTTCTGGGCAGCCGTGGGACTGTTCCTCTTTCTGCAAGCTGAGGGTTGTGCAGATTTGGGGTTGGTGTTTTATCTGCATGCACACAATCACCAGTTAACTCAGGCAGCCCTGGCTGGGAATGGGGCTGTCAGGGGGCTGAACACCTCCGTTTTTCCCACTGCAGCAGGACACCATGCCAGCAGTGCCACAGAACCAGAGCAGCCTCTGCCACTCTAATTGAAGGCTGGTAGTGCCAGGGACAAGGTTGACAAAGGGATTATTGCATGGTAAGCAGAAAAGCCTCACCGAAACACATAATATCAGGCTTGAAAGCCCTTACACCTTCAGGTGAGCTTGTGTCCAGCATATTATTCAATATACATGAGCTGAGTATATAGTTCATATATGAATAGCATCTAGATAAAAAGTTTGGCAAGTTACAGCATGAGTCTTTGCTTTCATTTTCCTCTCCTTCCTTCTATTTTCATATAGAGTTTTAAAAACCCCTTTTTCCAAGTTGGTTGACTTGTTTCAGACATTTGACTTTTATCTGCAGCCACATTTGTTTATGACAGGGGCTGTTCATTGCAGCCTTTCAAAAAAAGAAGGGTTAACTTTGTGTTGTAACCTGTTTATATTCCTAAGAACTGCCCCACATAGGGCAGATAACTTTAGGAACAGCTTGTGACATGATACAAGTTACACTTAATTACTGCTCTCTTGAAAGATGGGCAACTGATTTTTTTAACCCATTTGAGGTACATATTTCATTATTGCAGAGCTTGTGGGTTAGCCAGAGAGAGCACACAGGAAGAAATCACTTAATGCAGTTTCAAAATAGAAACTGGATCTCATCAAGGCCCAGAATGTCTTTGTTTCAAGCTCCAGCAGCTCTGCAGGGCTGCTCTTGGTCAGCTGCATTGCAGAGCCAGACACTGAGTGTGTAACACATGAAAGCTGTTGCACACGTTGGAGAAAAAGCACTCCAGAGACGTCAGTGCTGACTGGAGTGAGTGCTGGGCACATGGGTCAGGTGTCCACATCCTGCTGCCTCACAGCTCCAAGGATGTCACTTCATCTTGGATTTATTAGCTGCATTAAAATGAGTTTCCACTTGAAATTTTGTTTTAAAAGGTTCTTGAAATTACACCAGAAACCTCAGTTAGTGAAGGAAAATGATCTTTTACTTCCGTGCTGGTCCAAGTAAGGCGGTTCTTTGTCACCTGCCGTCTCACCCCATGTGAAGTAACAATCAGTTACTTGGTAGCTGTGGGTAACTTTGTATTTCCATTCTCAACTGCATCATCTCTTACAGAGGAAAACTCCGCAAGTTGTGATCGAAGTGGCGAACCTTTGATTCAGTTACCCTCTGCAGAGACCCGTTTGTGTTGCGGCAGCAGGGTTTGTGTGGGGTGTGCTGGGGCTCCCGTGTGCAGAGCCGGGGTGCGTTCCCGTGGAGCCCGGGCCAGTGCGGCGCCGGGAGCGGGGGGAGGAGGAAGAGGAAGAGGAGGGTGTTGCTGTCAGAAGTGGCGTGGCCGGGCACAGTGGCTGCTTTGCCCTCAGCAGGTGCTGCGGACACCATTAGGTGTTCCTCGTGTCACTTGGGTTGGCGCTGGGCTCCTCGGCGTGCTGGCAGCTGCTGTGGGGCAGGCTCCTGCCCCGGCACTGCAGGGACGCTGCTGGCACGGCCCCGTGTCCCCACGGGCGTGCACAGGGCACAAAGACAGCTCTGTGTGCCTGCCCAGTTGTCAGGGGCTCTCTTAAAGTTACAGGGGAGTTTGGCTGGAGGATTAAGTTCATCGGGTGGTGATTCTGAGCCGAGCTGTGCTTTTGTGGATGAGTATTTGCTGTAAGATCTGCTGCTGTTCAGCCCTGGGGGAGGCGGGACCCCGATTTCTGGGGGTCTCCTTTCGCTGCAGTGTCCCGGCTGCTGTGGCTGTTCCCCCGAGGCTGGCTGGGGTGTGCCACAGTGTGGGCTGTGCCCGTGCTGGGAGGCATTGCTGGAGGCAGAACATTGGTCCCAGGGTGTTCCCAGAGCAGGGCGTAGCCCCAGGGAGAGCTGTCTGCTCCGGGAGTGAGGTGCCAGGCTTGTGCTCCCTGCTCCGGGAGTGAGGTGCCAGGCTTGTGCTCCCTGCTCCGGGAGTGAGGTGCCAGGCTTGCCGGGGAGCTGCTGCGGCGGAGCCCAGGCTGTTCCTGTTCCTGCTCCTGCTCCTGTCCCTGGAGCGCGGGTGCCACAGACAGCACTCGTTGGAATCCCTGGTTACAGTGTGAAATCACTGCTATACAGAGTGATGCATTTGCTGTCCCGGCCCTTCTTGTGGGCACTCTGAGGCCCAGTTCTGACTGAAAGTTTCTCAGCTTTATTAGCCAAAATTATGAACTCTTCTTTCTTTGCTTCCAAGCTGCTACACTTTATACTTGTTGAAATGTCTAGGGATTATTATCTTAGCCTAGTAACTTGCCATAGTATCAAACCCTTGCCTTCTCTGTGTTGAAAGTCACTAAATGGGGACTGCAGGTGACTAAGGCATTTTATTTTCATAAGTATATAAGTGGCAAACAACTGGTACTTTGGCATATTGATATTTAGACAACAAGATTTTTTTCTGTGTGGAGTTAGCCACGCCAACCCTTTAGTGCTGTTCAACCAGTTCATAGAGTCACTGATTAAACATGACTGTACTTCTCAGTGATGTTACACAATAGCATCAAGTTATTTAATAACATCTTATCCTGGTTTCTTCCTATCCAGAGACTAACTGAATTTTTATAGTAAATATGAAACTTTGTATACTTTGAAGTAAGACTTCCAGGTTACAATTTGATCATTCTATCTATGCAAAACCAAGCTTACAATCAGCTCATAAAATTTTGGTGAAGTACAACTTTTAATGGCAAATATTCACAGCAGTTTTCTCCCTCAAAGCTCTCGTGGGGCCTTCTCCTTCCATGGGCCCCAGGAGCAGCCTGGCCACAGGAAGTGGTTTGAGTCACCCCCAAGAGCAGAGGTTGCAGGTTGTCTCTCAGTTTGGCTGAAGCAGTGAAGAGGTGGAGAGGGCTCTTTCCTGGGTCACAAACGCCACGCATTCCCTGGTTTCTGAGCAGCACACAAGCAGGACAGAGCTGCCCCGTGTCCGTGGTGTGTTTGGGGCAGTCGCTTGTCCAGCCCCATGTCCTGCTCTGGTGTGTCCAGGCTCTGGGGAGAGGCACCTGGTGTTTGAGGGCCCTGCTGTGCCTGGGAGGTGCCCACGCTGAGGATCACAAGTGTGGGGAAATGGGACAGAGCAGTGTTTCCAGCAAATGTGTGTGGCAGTTGAGTGTTCTCTTGGATACTGGTTGGAGTCCATTTGTTCACCTTTGGGCTCCCTGTGTGCTGGGCTGTCTTCCTCCTTATTCTGCAGTCTGCTTGCAAACCAAAGAAATCCCAGTGTTCTGAGCAAGTCCTGCAGCTCGTGTCCTTCTGCCCTCCTCCTGTGTGCCCTGAGCATCGCCTCCTCCTCGGGGATAACCCCTGGGTGGGCCGATCCTCGCCCCTCTCTCAGAGAGCTGGAGGAGAGCTAAAGTGTGTGGATCAGGACTTCTCTAATGCTGCACTGAGCTGGCTTCTGGTGAGTGTTGAATCCACCGTTGGCAGTTCTGTACCTGAGCTGGGGTTATCCTGCTTTTTCTGACTGTGAGGTTCACACTTCACTCATGCTCAGGGCTGTTGATCTCCTCTCACCCTCCCAGCCTCGATGGCAGAGCATCGAGACCTTTCACCACCTTTGAGCAGCAGCTGAACTGTTCAGTGCTGGGTGTGTGAGGCTGCTGAGCCCAGTTCAGCAGTGGGATGTGCCCTCTGAGCCCGGGACCAGGACACACACCAGGTGTCACCATGCTGGTCATGTGCAACCTCAGCACAGCTCTTGCTCTTTTATTGCAGCTCATCCTCCACAAGCGCAGAGGAGTGAGCACACCCTGCTGCAGTACAGCTGGAACCAGATTGCTGGTAGTTAGGTTTTTTCCCAATTGCTTTAGTATAATGCACTGCTCCAGGCACCCTCCATTCTTCCCTTTACCAGCTGACATCAAAGCAACACGAGGAACATCTATTGAACTGTCAGTATTTTGCCTCAATTTGTGTTGCTGTTCCTGCAGTTATTTCACTCGGATGATGCAGCAGCTGGAGGCGAGGCAGGCTAATGGGGGCATTACCTCAGCGAGAATGGCATTTGAGTTGTTGCAAAGAGAAGTGTTGTTTGGATATCTTCCCCTGAACCCAGGCTGCTTGCCCTTTCAGCTGCTAGGAGCAGATCTAAACGCTATTGTGTCCCACCAGGTCTTGCTGTAGCCTGCATGTGTGGTCTGAAACAACAACAAATGTACAGAATTCACTGCTTATAAAATAAGCCGTCTTCAGTGTAATAAGGGGGTGCATAAAGAACGAAGTGTCTCCTGCTGCATTTAAGAGTTTGGGCCAACTGGATAATGAATTCAACAGTGGGGGCTGATTTATAATATGAAAAGAGCTTTTTTTATTTCTTCTCCCTTTTTGAAAATGAAAGGCGTGGGAAAGGACTGCAGAGGTGAGGGGTCAGCCAAGCAAAAGGTACCCACTAGGGGAGGTATTTCTGTTCTGTAGGAGATGGGCTAAACACAAATACAAATTCAATGAAGATTGTTACTGCCCAAATGGTGTCTTGCTAACCTCTTTTTCCTAATTGCCTGACCATATGTTTATTCAGAGTGGGTAGATCTCATGTTTAGAGGCAGATAAACAAGTAAACTAGTAAAACAAGAATAAGGTGTGACTGAGTCAGTAAAAATGCTGTGTTTGTCTGACTCTCTCTCTCTCTCTGTCTCTCGTTCAAGTTGCAGGAGTTATTACAGCCGACTTCCTCTCAGGATTGTTCCACTGGGGAGCAGATACCTGGGGATCTGTGGAGCTACCCATCGTTGGAAAGGTTTGAGATTGTTTTCTTAAGCTTGGAAAAGTCCTGGGGTCCCTTTCTGCAGCACTGCCCGTGCTCCCAGCTGAGCTGGGCTCTGTGCTCAGCCCTGCCAGCGTGAGCAGCTCCACACCCAGCCCAGGCTGTGTTTGCACCTGGCCTGGGGGACACCTGCAAGGTGGCACTGCTCCATTTGGTCACCTGAGGCTGGCAGTGTCGCAATAGCAGTGTTTGCAGAGCTTTCAGGCTCCGTGGGAACGGCCTGTGACACCACAAGCACTGGAACCTGGCTGGGCACTGTGGATGTTCAGAAGGTCAGGAACACAGATTTGGAGAGTTGTCCTTGCAGCTGAACTCCTAAAAACTCGTGAAACGTGAGAATGCTCCAGGAAGAATCTTCCCAGTTCCCTCTTCTATGGGCCCGTGTTGTAACACAGTAATATTAGAAAGGTGGTGACTGAAGATTTAATTTGAGATGTATTATACACCTGCAGCTACAAATGCCAGTTGCTTAGTGGAAGGTGCACTGGCTTCTGTAGTAAGCAACAATCTGTTTTCTTAATTAAATTTCTTAATAGATACCATTAATTACTCCTCACTGTGCAATATTAGAAGGATCATTATTTTTTTAAAAAAGTGGGCTATTCCTTTTTATTATCCAGAGTTACACGAACTACAACAGCAGAATTAAAACTGTTTGGTTTGGCTTATTTTTGTTCACCTTCAATAGACTTAGTAGTCTTTTGAAACCCTGTATCTCTGGACCACAGTTTAAATAATTTTTAAAAATCCTACTGCCAGAGACTCTGCACTAAATAACCACGAGCTCAGGCTGCTCAGGACACCTTTGTGCAGGCTGGATGTGCTGGAAGTGTTAAAGGCAAATCAGTAACTGGTTTGACTGTCCCATACAGTAAAACAATTGCTCTGTGTGTTCAGATGTGATTTCTGCTCTTAGAGGTGACTTCTGTATAGTCTGTTTGTCTTCCACTGCTTTGTCCAGTCACTTAATTTGCATTTAGTCTGTTAGTGCTGGCCTCTGTAGCCCATAAATATGGTAGGCTGAATTCTAATTTTTTAGGTTTTTTTCCTTGGTTGATTCTGCATAGCAAGTGAATTTCACAGGCTTATTCTGCCTGGATTTGGGCGTAGGAACTGAATTGCTTTGCAAACATAAATCAAATGATCTGAAGTGTTGTCATGACAAAAGTTTGAATCCTGCTTACGTGCTTTGTACTATGGAATTCTCTTCAACTCAGTCATCAGATTTGAGCATATGAGAGGGTTTTGGGGGTTTGTTTGGGTTGTTTTTTGTAATATTTTTCTTTCCAAGACCATTATTCAGTGTGGTATTGTATTTATCCAATTCTTTTCCCAGGCTTTCATCAGACCCTTTAGGGAACACCATATTGACCCCACAGCAATCACCAGACATGATTTCATAGAGACCAATGGAGACAACTGCTTCATGACACTGGTCCCCTTGGCAAACATGGCATACAAATTTGTTTCTTTTTCCCCAGGTAAGCTGTTACTTCTGACTGCTGTGGATTTAATGTTCTTGTTGCTATTGAAATGAACATTTGTCTGTGTGAAGTTTGAAGAAATCCACAGATGTGACATGACAAGGAATAGCTGTTGGAAGCACGGTGCTCCTGGCAGGAGGGAGGGAAGCTTTCTTTCCTTTCAGATGTGGTGGCAGAAGGTGGCACAGTGAGGTTCTCTAGCTCAGCAGAGAACCTGGGGCTGGAGAGTTGTGCAAGGAAGATTAGAAGTTATGCTAAATACTCTTTTTGTAAGAGGGACCAAGCTGTGAACATCTAGGGAAACTCATTGTTCCAAAGTGTGTAACACAAAACAGTGCTTCATCTCTGTGCACAAGTACTTTATGTGCGAACTAAAAGTCAAGAATTAAAGGATCAAATTAATTTTATAGATGGTAAACTCAGTTTGACTACCTGTTTATGGTGTGTTGACAGACTCTGGCACTTCCCAGCCTGTCTTGTGACATTTGGGAATTGCTTATGGCTCACTGGCTCTTGTGACACTTCTGCCAAAGCAGCTTTGGTGAGGCCTTTGTCAGTTCCTGCAGCAGCAGGCAGCTCTGGCTGGGCAGGACACTGTCCTGGTGCAAATGTGCCTTTCCATACCTGGTGTTCACAGCTGCCCATGGTGTTTTGCAGAGGCACTGTGTGAGACCTGTCCCTGGGAGTGTTACGTCTTTGCCCTCATCATCTTCATTACCATGACGAACCAGATCCACAAGTGGTCCCACACGTACTTTGGCCTTCCACGCTGGGTCATATTCCTGCAGGACTGGCACATCATCCTGCCCCGGAAGCACCACAGGATCCACCACGTGTCCCCACACGAGACCTACTTCTGCATCACCACGGGTACTGCCCTGCTGCAGGGCCACGCTGCCCAGCACAGCCGTGAGACACCTGCAGAGCCCTGCAGCCAACTGCTCTGACTGCACAAGCTCTGGGCAAAGCTGCACTTGGGTTTCTGCATAAAAACTGTGGGGGGAGGTTTGTGATCAGCTGCAGGGAACTCGGAGCCTGAGGGAGCAGTCAGTGGTGCTGAGATCCAGTTGCATGGGGTCTTGGTGAGCTCAGGCCACTCATGGGGTTTGTTCACTAAAGCTGCTGTTCCTTCAAAAGAGCAGAATGTCTGCAGCTGGTCTGGAATGCTCATTTCTATAGCCAGGCTTCTGGATTTTCAGTATCCACTCATTCTGACTCAGAGGAGTGGACAGGTTTGCAGAAAGCTTTAGCTTCCTTTTATATGTGTACAGTTGGGAATGCTCAGTCACCAGTGTTGCACGATCCTAAATAAGTTATCAAGTTAATTAGACAGCTGGAAATAAACCACTCTGGTTCTTCCTTCTGTCATTGGCTTCGACAAACAGTTCATGTGCATTTTGAAACCTCTGCCAACAAATCTAATTCTCATTAGCAGAATGTCATGTAGAAACATGGTACAATTGAGAAGCCTGACTTGACAGATGGTGGCAAAAATCTTGCCACCCAAAGAGCTATTTTTTCAGTCCTACTATGTCCTGAAAGTTTAAGCCTGACCATTATTAGCAGTATTGGGCTGGTTGGTTTTTTTTTCTCATTAGGAAAACGTTGAACTTTGGATGCTATGACAAACTAATCCTCTTTTTCCTTTGCAATCCTTTAGGTTGGCTGAATTATCCATTAGAGAAGATAAGATTTTGGAGATGTTTGGAGAACATCATCCAAGGACTTACTGGGGAGAAGCCAAGAGCAGATGACATGAAATGGGCTCAGAAAATCAAATAACTTTTGCCAGCCTTCTGCAATCCTTAACTTGTTGCCAATGTTGTTTTTAAAAGAAAAAAAAAATAAAGCCATCAGCCAAATTCAAGACCTGCAAAGAAATAACAGACTCTAAAGCACAAACTAAAAAGTGCTAACACAGACTGCAATGAAAAGAACTAATTCTTAAAACAATACTTGAAATGAAGATGATTACTCTCACTGAGCACCTTTTTGTGTAGCCATGTCTGCTTACACCTTAGAACTCGCTTCGTCGCTGTATCCGTGAGGTACCGGGCACGCCAGAGGCAGCACAGGCACTCCAGGGGGACGTGGGGGCGCAGGAAACGTGTTGTATCAACATTACTGAACACTTCCCAAACAGCTTGTTGCCTAAGACCTACAGGGAGAACGGTGACAAGCGTGTCACTTGGTGTTGGAGTGCAAGGGCACTGCATGAGAACAGTGGGGGAAGCAATGGAAGCCTATAAAATCATGACTGTTCAATGCACTCAGTGATTGATCAACGTGCAGCTCTGTCTTCACTATCATGTTCAACCTGATTGGTGTCGTGTGGAACAGACTTTGAGAATCCCACTCCTCCAGGGGGCCACCAATCCTCAAGTGTCTTCAGTTTCCCTTAAAACAAAATTGTTCTACTCTCCACGTGGAATTGAGCAAACAGTTTCTGCATAAGCCTTCAACTTCAGGAGCCTCTGAGGAGAGGGAGGGCACCCTACAACACATGTGTCTGTTCGTGTGGAGTGCTCACTGCTGAGTCTTCTATTAAGTGTTTCCTACCCTGACAATAAATGTTTGAAATAGTTCTAGCATTGGGCACACTGCAAATAGCTGTATTCAAGAGCTCAAGGTATCAAACTCGTAATGTTAGAAGGGAAATGTCAATGACTGGTGTTTTGTTCTTTTTATTTTTTTTTAAGGTGCTTGCTTGTTTCTGTAAATAATATAAAGCCTTAATCTCTTCTGGTGTAATGGAATAATATTTTAATGTGATGTTTGAATGTATATAATATATTTATAACAAAGCAGTTGGATAATACTAATCATGTTCAAGTCTTGTGGCTGTTTTTCATTGCTGCACTGGCAGCACGTAGTGCAAGAGCTCGATCAGTGGTTGCACAACACCTCGTGCAGTCCCACACCTGAGACACCTGGCAGCCTGTCACAGCTTGTTTGGGTTGGAGTGGTCATCTGCCAGCGTTTTAGGGGCCTGGCACTATGTTAGACCAGACTTCTACACTTTTCAAGAAGTGTAAGTTATTTATTCTGCTCTGGATGCAAAGGAGTAACCCCAACTGAATTGGGGTGAAAAAGTTTCTCTAAAAACATCCAACAGGCACTTTATCAAGTTAATGTGATTTGGATCTTGTTTAATTCTTGCCTGACTGAAAGCTTCCTGATGGCCAAATGTAAGGCATTTTCCCTCCTCTAGTTGTGACTTGTGTTAAATTCAAACTGCCTCTTCCTGAAGAGCAGGGTAAGATGATTTTGAGTCATAGGTTTAGACTGACCTTGGTTTTGTTCTTTTTATATATGGTGGATGGCTTCTGAGAGAGTTGGGACCTGGCAACTCTCCTTCAGTGGGAAGTGGTGCATGCAATGCCTCTGAGCTAGGTTCTGCAGATTAAAATCACAGTTGGTACCTTGGTCACAAAATATTTCATGTAAGTGTTCAGATGCTTGGAGAACTTTATGCCATTACATGAAACTGTTCTGTTTCCATTGCCACAGTCAATGCCAGGTCTCCGTGCAGCTTTGACATTGAAGAATTCTTCCACTTCAACAGAAGTCCCAAAATGCTTTCAGTTGGTACTGGAGAGCCCCAGACAGAACTGGGTGGATGCTCAGGGCTCCTGTGTAAATCAGCCTGAAACACTGTGTCTTCTGTGAGCTCTTTTCACTGCAGGTTTAAATGCCAAGTGAGCAGCAGTGGATGGAACAAATGAATTTGGGACAAACAAATCACCAGAATTTGTACTTCCAAAGTGCTGCTCAAGGCATTGCTGCTGCCCAAACCTCTCTTGGCTGCTGTCGCCTTACGGGAAACAAATCTGAGCTACTCATACTGGTGGCTGCTGGGACTATTTATCTGTTAATCTTGCTTAATTATGAGAAACTGGGACAGAGCTAATCTCCAGATGCATTTTCCACGCGGATGCTGTGCCAGGCTCCTGGGGCAGCCCTGGCTCCGTGGCTCCCCACACCCGACGCGGCTGCAGCTCCCAAGGTCCCTGTTCCACCCATTTAAAGACGTGGATGCTCCCACAAAATCAATACGGCAATTCTGGAGCAAAAGGCTGCGTGGATCCTTCTTATCAGCTGTAAATCTGGCTTAAGATAAATTTGGCTTAAGTTGATTAGGAACAGATTAGAACTGAAGCTTCAGAATAAGGCACTCCTGTTGAACTCCACAGGGATGGATGGCCTGCATTTCAGTTCAATGCTTTTAAATGCTTTTAAAAGCTCTCTGATTTCAGTCTCACCTCCATGGAGAACTCTGGTCAGGCTCCTGCTCTCTGGACCCTCAGAAGGACTCTTGGGCCTCCAGCTTTTGCCAGGGCTGCAGTCGCCCTCCGTGAGTGGATCTTGTGGTCACGAGGGCCTTGGAGGAGCAGGAATGATCCCTTACGTGCATCCCATGAGCAGGAATCATCCTTTACGTGCATCCCAGGAGCAGGAATGATCCCTTACGTGCATCCCAGGAGCAGGGGTGATCCCTTACGTGCATCCCAGGAGCAGGAATGATCCCTTACGTGCATCCCAGGAGCAGGGGTGATCCCTTACGTGCAGCCGTGGCACTGCAGGGGACACAGCTGCACAGGGAAGCGCTCCACTGTAGTAAACTGAGGAAAATTACTGCAAAGTGCCTCAAAATCCACTTGGAGGTTTTGGCTCAGGTGTGGTGCCTGTCTCTGTGATCCTCCTGGGACTTGACTTAGCAGGCTGGAAGGTGGGAATGCTGTTTGCAAGGGTGTGAAATGAGCCACCCACCATGCACCCCAAAGCTGTTGGAGAGCCATCCTGCCGGACCAGGGGGCTCTGGCTGCTGGGCACCAGCCGCGGCTCTCCCGGTGTGCCGCACGCCTGGGCCGGCCCCGGCCGGCTGAGCCGGGCTCTCGTGCCATCTAGCTGCCTTCTCCTGCTGCTTTTCCTGCTGCCTCGTCCTCCTGCCTTTTCCTCCTTCCTTCCTCCTGCCTTCCCGCTTCTGAGAGATGTCTTTTCTTCCTGCTGCCTTTCCCTGCTGCCTTCAGCCAGTCCGTGCTCAGCCGTGGCTGAAATCAAATGTTACTGAGTGAAATAAAAGCCAACCGGCAAGACCAGCGCTGCTGCTTGAAAGCCGCTTCCGAGAGCAATTGATGGGAGCAGCACCTCGGCTCACTCTGGGAGGGCTCACTGCGGAACGGGGCTTCAGCTGCCATGGGTCTCCAAAATCTTCTGTTTCCTAATTGTTTCGGGATATTTTGATAGGATGTCCTGGTGCTCAGTTTTTGGAGCATGTGTTGCAAAGCGAAGCGAAGCAAACTCATTTCCTTCCTGTTTCTTTTAACTTTTTTTTTCGTATTATGCACGAAGTGGAGAGGCTGGGGGCAGCTGGGCCGGAGTGTAAGGGGGGGTTACACGCCCGACATGGCGCTGGTGTCCCGGTGTCCCGGTGTCCGGGGCTGCACCGAGCGGCGATAACGCCCGCCCGAGCTGCGCAGCTGCGGGAGCGCCGCGCGTGCACCACAGAGCTCCGCGCGCAGCCC
>VZTG01002906.1:414290-432131 GCA_013397845.1 Melanocharis versteri | reverse complement strand
CCTGTGCCTGTGCCTTCACCTGGGGCTGTGTGTGTCCCTGCCTGCCCTCTCACCTGGGGCTCTGTGTCCCTGCCTGTGCCATCACCTGGGGCTGTGTGTGTCCCTGCCTGTGCCTTCACCTGGGGCTGTGTGTGTCCCTGCCTGTGCCTTCACCTCTGGGGGGTGAGTGTAGGAAACCCAGTGGTCCTGGGTGGGGAGGAGGGGCAGCTCTTGCTCAGTCACAATCTTTTCACAGTGCAAAAGGAAATGGTAGGTGTTTCCCTCGTGAGATTTGGTGTAAAGATGTGGTCCAGGACAGCAGTTCAGCGTGACTTATTGTTTAGAATAACTTCTACCTAAGCTGGAAATGTTTTGCTTTTCAATTGTGACACAAGCACAGAAATCATCTGATTTTAACTCTGCAGCTGCTGGAAAGCTGTGCTTGGCCTCAGCCTACCTCAGACTAATGTTTTAGTGACCTCTTTCCAAGGAACCTGCCTAAAGTATTGAAAGGTAGAACCAGCGCTGAAGTTTGCACAGAACAGAAGGCACTTCAGATTGTTGAAGTGTGCAGGAAGTTGTTTTTGTGTTTGCAAAATATCTCTGTACCTGTCTGCATCATCAGAGTGGAAATTGTGGCTGTAAAGATGATGGAAGAAATCTGAAGTTCCTGTCTCCTGAAAGCTTTTATGACAATTGCTGAAAGCCTTTTATTTGGTTTTAAGTATTCCATCACTTCAGAAACTTGATATACCATTGTGACAAGGAATGGCTTGTGTATTTTTTACAGTCCCAGTGCTGCAAGGATAAGCTGTCCAATTCATTATCTGCAGTCAATGCAAAGACATGAAACACAGACTGGAAAGGATGTAATTAAGGCTGAATATCAAATACACAGAAACAAGCAACAGAAAGCACTTTAATGTATTGAGCAACAGAGGTGTTTAAAGCTGTTGGATTTCAGCTCACTTGAGTTACTGTAAATCAGGAACTAATATAGAAACCAGAGTTTAAATTGTCCAGAAAGGCCAGTTTGACAAGTTGCTTGTTACCAGACAAGACGTGGAAAAACCTTCAGCAAAAGACAGTCCCTCTCCTCGGAGCCCCGTTTTCTGGGTGCTTTGCTGAGGTGTGCTGTGCCCTGTGCCTGTGCTTTAGTCCTGAAGAGAAATGTTTGTAATTCAATCTCACTTTAGGAAGGAGAGGGAAATGCGTTGTTGAAATTTTTGAGGTGTATGTTTTGTTCTGCTGCCACCGATCGGAAGGATTGGAGGAGAGGATCTGTCCCCAAAGGCACACAGACTGCCTGGTGTCAGTGCTGTTCTCAGCTTCACAAGGTCTCTGGGTTTGAAATTGCTTCGGCCAAGTGACTGAGGAGAATGGAGATGGAAAAGTGTAGTCTGTGAGTAAGATGAGAAAAATCTCAGCCTGATAAGATCACTCTTAAAGTTGTTGCAAGACACATTCAGTTGTATATCTATATCTTTAGTAGTGCTGCATTAAAAGGTAGATCTGGGGGTGCTTTAAGATCTTTAAAAGTCCAAGCTGACATTTAACTGTCTTTCAGGATAATTCTATTCATCCTTTAGTGAGATTGTGACCAGGTCAGACTCCTTTTGTCCCCATTTCAGCATGCTGGCTTTGTTTTGCAGCTCATTGGTTTACAAACAGCTGGGTTGTGAGGTGCCAGGGAAATTTCTGACAAGGAAAACAGAAGGTCCTGGCTTGGTCGAAGGCTGAAGAGGATGTCACAAGGTCACCCAGCTTCTTAACTGCAGCTCTGAGCTCTATGAAGTACAGTCTGTGGTTCAGTTCTCCTCTCTGGTTGCCATAAAATTATTTCATTGATGTTTCATAGCTGGTGAACTCATGTGTGGGGTTGAGGCTTCGCAAATACACGTTGCTGAAAGGTGTACTTTGAGAGGGATTGTTCAAATCTGTCACTGGAGATCTCGCCTAGTCAATACAGTTCTGATTTAGCTTTCACAGGTTTGCTGTTTTGATTAGTAGTGAATATCTCCTTTTGCTCTGAAATATGTTTTCAGTTCCATTTCTGGGAGTATTTCTGTGAGGTTAGGCAAGCTGCAAGTGAAGCAGTTACTGAGATATTACTATATTTATGTTTCAAATGAAGCTGCTATTTGAGAGTTGTCTTGAACCATAGTGAAGGCTAAATTAAAATGCATAACTGAAAGTACTTTAGACAAGCTGATTACTTTTTAATTGCCTCTCACTTTATTTAGGCTTTCTTGTGTTAAATGAAGAGCTCTTAGAGAAATGGGTTGGTTTGGTTACTGCCATGGAAGTCTCCATTGCTGCACTGAGAGGGTTATGCAAGGTATTTTTTGGGGGGTGGGAGGAGGAAATGCCAGGGAGTCCTGGTGCTGTCGGGGGGCACAGGACATCTCCTGACTCTGCAGGTGCCATGGACATTATTTGGCAAGTACTGTACGTGCCTAGGATGGATCAGACCGCTCTCTAGGAATCTTGGTGGACATCAAACACGATGGTGATGTGTTTGTGTATGATCACAAGTGATAAAGTTCGTGTGGCTTCTGAGGTTCGGGTCCCAGCAGGATGTGGTAGCAGACCATGGGTGCTCCAGGCCATTGCAAATGAGGAGGAGATGGGGTTGGCTTAATGGCCTTGTGCATCTTTCCAGACTGACCAGAAGGACGAATCTGGTATTTATTCTGCCTTGCTTAAGGGAAATTTAATTATATAAAGCATTTATGGTCATATGGGCATAATCTTCTATATTAATATGTGTGATTCTATTGAATGAATTTGCTGAGAATGTGTCAGGGAGGGAGCTGAATTGCCATCTTCTGTGGTAGCTGAGGTGATGGTCCTTCATGTTACACTCTGAGCTTTAGAATAAGGGTAAAATGTTTAGAAAGCAGCAATGCTGTTGGACAGGGTCATCTGTTGTAAAATTACCAAATATCTCCCATGATCACTTTATTTTCCGTGAAGTGCATAAAACTCAGATCTGTGTCCTTCCCTTTGGGCACGCCCCTTGCCATGATGCCCTGCAGTGCTCCCGAGGAGCAGTTCCTGTGGAATGCACACTCATTCCTGTAAACGATTTCCGTGTGGCAGGAGTCAGTGCACAATGTGACTCGCCAGTTCTCTGGAGATCTCACGCTTGCCTAAGAACTCTGAAATCCTGTGTGACTCTTTTATGGCTCTGATTCATGCTGGATTCACGCTGAATCAGAGCAGCTGTATCTGGGGAGAGCTCAGCAATTAAGTTGCCTTCTCTTCCCGTAAGGTTGTAAAGCCAAGCCCAGCTCTGGGTAGCAAATGTCAGAACTAAGGCTGCCTTTCAGTCTTGGTTGTGGCCTGCTCGAATATGTACGTGGTGATGTCATTTTTAATTACACGCTCACTTAAAGATTCCTGCCTGGCTCAGTGAACAGGGTGTGATGCTCAGACGGATCACTCAGAGCTGATGCTCAGAGGAAGGGTGGACAGGCAATATTTTTTGTTTTCTTCTTTGGTGTTTGGCCTGTGTCTGCCATAAAGCTGATTCCTCCTGGGTTATTTGGTTTGGTCTAATTAAATACCAGTAAATTGTCTTTGCACCACTGATAACTATGAAGGGATATTATCAAGGAGCAAGGCACGGACACAGATGATGCTGGTTAAGCATTGTGATGTTGTGGTGTAGAAGTGAGAGCATTTTTTGGCATTCACGTGACTCATTCCAGGCGGGTCTTCCACTGGCTCTGGCTGATGGCTGCTCGGGCTGGGGTTCTGATAACAGCCACAGGGTTTCTTTCCTCTGTGGCATCCCTGCCCTGGGGAAGAGCTGCTGGGCTCCCTCCAGAAGGACCTTCTGTTTTCCCTTCTCCCCTGGCCTTTTTTTTTCCAGAAGCCCAGACAGTGGTTTACCTGTGAGTCATTCCCCATCAGCAGCTCTCCCGTGCATCCACTGCAGCAAAAATAGGGAAATAGGTGGGGTGTGTGCAAGCAGAGGTTGCACCTTGTCCTTCAACTCATGCTCCATCTGCGTCTCGTGTCCCTCAGCTCTCCTATCCCAGTATTGGAGCTGGGCTGCTCTGCCTCCCCAAACTACAGCATGGAGAGCGTTGGGAATAGAATTAAAAATGGGTGGCTCATCTGTGATGGCTCAGGTGTGACTTGCAGACTTGAACCCTCATGTGTCTGAGGCACACAGGATACACACTTCATACTTTAGAGATTTTATGGGAGAGTAGATGCTGGGGTTTGTCGTGCAGGGGATGTGACAGTGGTGCCCAGGAGGTCCTGTTGCCACCCAGGGCCTGGGGTTCGGGCAGTCTCATGGCGATGACTTTGCCAGCCCCCACTGACTCATTTCCTTTCACAGCCAAAGATTTGTGTTGCTCAGCAGCCATGGTAACAGCACGGTCTGGCTGGGAGGGGATTTGGCAGGGAGCTGTGCTCGGCTGCCCCCGGATGGGATCTTTGGTTCTGCTGGTGCAGGTCTGGTGTCTGCTGGCACTGCTCTGCTGGATCTGGGTTCCTCTGCTGCTGCTGCAGCAGCTGTGACTGAATCCTGCTGCCCAGGATGTTCTTGGATATGTTCACGTTAGATGTGTATCCAATTGGCCAACAAATGACTTTCTTTAGTCATTTGCTGGTTTGGTTTCTTTCATGCATGCTTTGTAGTGAATGAAATTTGGACACCTCTGGTTGTGTAGCAAAATCATCTCAGCCATTTAGTTTCCTTAGGTCACTAATATATTAAAAGGGGAGTTTAAAACTACCAGATCCTCTGTATTTTGCACATGGCCAAGGAGTGCTCCATGGGCTGCAGGTGGATCTCTGCTTCCCCAGGGACCTCCACAGGCCACAGGGACATCTCTGCCCCTCCTTCAGTGACCTTGGTGTCTGCACAGCTGCTCCTCTGGCATATTCTCACTCCTCTGTCCGGCAGCAGCTGCTCCTGTGCAGTAACCTTGTCCCTTCCCAAACACTTTATGCCTGCAGTGCTGATGGGCTGGGCCTTGGCCAGCAGTGGGTCTGTCCTGGAGCTGCCCAGGGTTGGCTCCATCACACAAGGGGGGAGCTTCCAGCAGCTTCTGGCAGGAACCAGCCCTGTAGCCCCCCCAAAACCTGGCCCTCAGGCCCGAGGCAGAGGAGCAGCAGTGGGCTCGAGTGCAGCTCTGCTCTGTGGTGCCTGGGGTGCGAGTACCTTGAAGAGCAGTGAAGCCTTCTGTGGCCTGGCTTCAGGGTCCTCCTTCCCCACGGGCTCTGTGTGTGACCTTGGCTGTGTCACCTAAGCTCTCTGTGCCATTGTTTTCCATTAATGTAGTGGGGAGAAGGAAATCTCCCTGTTTTGCTGTCTGTTTTGAGGAGAAATGTGCCAGCAATTATGAAGTGCTGAAATTCCTTGGTGGTGGAGGTCACAAGTACAAAGGATGCTATTGCTGCTGACAAAGCCCACTTCAATTAACTTCAGATTAACCTAGTAATGTTATGAAAGAGTTTTATTTGCTTTGAAAGGTATTTTTAAAGCTCTGAGTTGACACTGTCAAGCCTCTCATGGTGTCATTTTGTAGAAACTTCTAAATTTTTATACTATAAATCATATAGACAAATGCTAATTAAAGCTCCATAATACTGGGTGTACCTTTGAGGGAACAGAGATTTCCTTTCATTTTTTTGCCTGCTGTAACGTGGCCTGTCAGTTTTCTAGAATGTTTATTTGGGGATACCTTGATTTTTGTTTGTAAAATCCAAGCTAAATAATGGGAATGGCTTTTTCATAATGTTGAAATATTGTCATTGAGAAAGTAGTGGTATTTCTGTGGTTTTGCCCAAAATGTGATCTGTACAATGACCAGAAGTATCAGAGAAATTACTCTAGCTTTTTTTTCTTTACTAGATTTCTCAAGTGAAAATATTTTTCTGATTGTTTCAGGAGTAAAAGTTCCTCGTAATTTTCGTCTTTTGGAAGAACTTGAAGAAGGTCAGAAAGGAGTAGGAGATGGAACAGTTAGCTGGGGCCTTGAAGATGATGAAGATATGACACTTACAAGATGGACAGGAATGATTATTGGGCCTCCAAGAGTAAGTATCCTCTTAAATACTAAAATAGTACTGTAACATTTTTTTCTTCCCCCTTCTCCTAACCTAACCACTGAAGCAGAAACTAAACAAAAGGCAAATGATTGAAGAAACACTTTAGGAAGTGATTTATGTGGAAATTCTGTATAATAATGGGTTTCATGTATCTATATGGCTTTTTGCTTATAATTTGAAACATTTTGGTGCCTTTCTCTGGTTAGTTCTGTTACGTCTGCTTTATATTTGCAGATTCAGTAACACATAACTTTTGAGATCCCAGAAGTCTAACGTCCTGTACCCTTGAATCCAGCAAGGTTTAAAATCCCTCAGCTAGTGAGGTTACAAATGGAGCTGCTGCAGGTGCCAGGGGATGCTCTGTGCTGGTCTTCCTGCTGTTCCTGTTGAGTTTGTGGGGTGCTGTTTATTGCAGCAGTACTGACGAGCTCTGGTAGAGTTTCAGCTGACTGAGGAAACTCAAATTTTAGTGATTTCAGTCTCTTCTCTCAATGTCCTCTCCCAGAGCAGCATCTTATAATGCAGCTGGTCTTTGTGGGAGTATTGTTGTGTTCTCTTTTCTCCTCCCAGCCCTACTAAACTGTGGGTTTACACTCTAGTAGTGAACTTGAGGACTTAATTGTGTTCTAAAACCAGAACTTGTCTGTTGTCTCCAGTTTCACTGTTCTGTTTCCTTAATATCCTTTGATGGAGTGCAGGTAGCCAGTTCTCCTTCCTGCAATGGCAGATGTCTTCTACATCTGGCCTCAGTATTGTTTCTTAGTAATTCTAGGGGTCATTATATGAAAATCTTTACAGACCTTTAATCATGTTCCTGCTCTCTGTTCCCATTCTGTCAGTTGCCTTTTCTGACATCCAGTGAGGTTGTACAAGAAGGTGTATTAAAGGCATTATACATGCAGTGTTTTCTGTCTCACCCAGAAGTGTTGTTTACTTGTTGTCTGCCTTTGCTAATCTCTCCCCAGTCACGAGCATTTCATTTGTTTATGATGTACCCGAATTGTTTTCTAGAACAGCATTTGGTTTTAGAGCATTAGGAGAGTGCTAATGAGCCTGCATTAAGGCTGTGAAGAAAGCTCTCTGTGTGCATAGGCTTTATGGAAAATTTAAACAACCTTGAAATCTAATTTAGAAAATTAAATAGGAATTGAAATGTGCAAACAGGAGTGTGCAGCCTTGCCAGCAGTGATGGAAGTTTGCAGTTCTTGCCGTGCTGCAAACCAAGGCTGCAAACCAAGGACCATCACAGCAGGGGAATCAGCTCTGCCTCTTCTGTTTTTCTGACACACTTAGGAATAGTGATCTTCTTGCCAGAAGTGTCGTGACTTCTTTTGAGCTTCCTGCTTGAAGGCAGCAGACTGTATTGAGAGAGATCCTGGGCACTTGCAGCCATTCTTGTTTGCTGTCCTCCTTTTAACACTGTTCATATTCAGTTATTACCATTTTGGTTCTTGATAGGATGTGGAAATACAGGCTGGGGACAAAGCTGAGTCCTATTTCCCTCTGGGTGGAAAGCAGTCATGCTGTAGCAGGTGGGAGGATCTTATGCTGCACATCCAGTGTTAAAAATGAGCAGGTGTGCAGAGCTGGAGTTCCCTGTGTGCTGCTGCCCCGAGTGTCCTGCCCAGGGTGTTGTTGCCAGGCTGTGCCGTGTCCCACAGCCAGGGAGTGACCTTGTTGGCACAGGCTGTTCAAAAACAGCGGCACTGTCACAGCTTCAGCTTTGTCTGCACGTGTTCTGTCCTGGCTGTGCACAGCTGGGGCTTCCACTGCCTGCTCCCCGTTTGGGACAGGTGTTCCAGAGACCCCAGAGCCCTGCACGGGGCTCGGGGCTGTTCCCTGCTCCATGCACAAAGACCAGCAGAATTTATTACCCTGGAGAAACATTTGATACCCTGAATATTATAAAATGAACTAAAAACAGGTAGCCAGCATAGTATCTACGTGGCTGCCCACACTTTTGGTAGCTCCCGTGTTCCTCAAGTAGTCACTGCTTTAATCAAATGCTTATTGAACTGCCTGATGTAATTGTTTCCCCCTTTCTTTTCCCCTCAGACAATTTATGAAAACAGAATATACAGCCTTAAAATAGAATGTGGGCCTAAGTATCCAGAAGCACCTCCATTTGTAAGATTTGTAACAAAAATTAATATGAATGGAGTAAATAGTTCTAATGGAGTGGTAAGTTTTTTGCTTTTATTCATTTCAGTGTTGTTTTCTATGCAGCTTCAGTGCTTTGTTTATACTTGTAGCTTGCTTAGCTACTCGTTGCTTGTGGTGCTGTTTGTTGGAGAAGGAAAGGGGTTAGAAGGGAAGTGAACAAGTGGAGATTTATTATGCTTTTAGGAAAACACTTGCTTTTGATTTCTCCTACTCAGGTTTCATGTGGGATCTTTAGTTGGGGGTGGAAGGGAGTTAAGTGTAACCAGTGCACCAATTCTGACAGGAATGGTCTTTTTGTCTATTTTAGGTGGACCCCAGAGCCATATCAGTCCTAGCAAAATGGCAGAATTCTTATAGTATCAAAGTTGTTCTGCAAGAGCTTCGGCGTCTAATGATGTCTAAAGAAAATATGAAACTTCCTCAGCCACCTGAAGGACAATGTTACAGCAATTAATTAAAAAAAAAAAACCAACATGCCCCCCTTATTCAATTTAAGCTGTCTTCATTTTCCACAGTAGTAAATTTTCTAGATGCATCTTGTAGACCTCAAAATACTGGAAAGGAAGTTCCCATTCAAAGGAAGTTTTTCTTGAGATACTGTAAATGATACTAATTTTTTTTTTTCATTTGAAATATAAGTTGTGCTATAACAAATAATCCTGTCGTGTAACCACTGTCCACATAGCTGAACTTCTGGTATCAGGAAAAGTCTATTTAAATTTATTACTGTCAAGACCAGTGTGGCACATCCAACTTAACTGTGAAAGGATCCATCCCACAATCACCTTGCTGTGTGTCTGGCCTGGGTTATTTTTTTCTTTCTCTGTCTTTTGCAATAGAGTCGAAGCTCAGGGCTATTTATTAGAGTAGACACAAAGGTTTTTGCTTCCAGTACTACACTGGGCTGTATGGACTACTACTGGGGATGTGTGCTAACCTCAGTCATCCCTCCCTTTGTGCTCGCTCTAGTAAAGGCTGAATGTGACTGTGGTCGTTTTTGGGTTTTTATTATTTTTTTAAATGCCCTGATAATCTGGGGCCAGCTTTCCTTCTTTCCTTTGGCCAAGGCATAGATTGTATTTCTCTTCCTGGTCCCCCTCACCAGTGACATGAGCTCTGGGTGAGGGATTCAGGGTTCTTTTAATATCTCTTCCCTCTTCCCCTCTTTTTAGTGGGGGTGCTGCTTTCTTTTTGCCCCTCTTGGTGACTCTTCTCACCCCTGGCCCAGGGGTGAGCGTCGGGGCAATAACTTGACCTGTTCCCTCCTGCTTTTCATTTTGGTTTTGCAAAAAATTTAGTCTTCACCAGCCTGGGAAACAAGAGTATCTGTTCTGCTGGCAAACGTGGGTTTTCCCTTCCCTCCAGCACTGCTGCCACACCGCCAAGCTGGCCACGGCCGTGCTCTTAGATAGGCTTTGACGTGGGGAAAAGAGCAGTAATTTACCAGGATTGCCCAAACCTTCTGCTGCCAAACTTCAGTGGGGGAGACTCTGCACGTAGAGATTCAGAACACACTCCAGGTACACTCAAATCGTTGTGTTTTGGTGCTTTGGATTGACCCAAGAATGTTAATTAACAAAATGTTGCACTTGCATTTGCCCCTTCTAAAGATGTGACAACCACAGACAAATCAAATCCGGGTGGTAGATTTTATTAAAGTTCTGTAAGTCTTAGAAATCTCTTCAGTGAAGATTTTGGGGAAGCAGTGGCACAGCAGATTAAGGACCTTGATTGGCTTTGCATCCTGGCAAATCACTGCCTTTTCTGGTTTACTGTTCCGGACCACTAACTGCTGCAATGTGGATGCAAGCTTACAGGAAACCAACCTAGTGTGTCCTAAGTTTTATGAAAAATTCAGTGTTTGTGTAAAAAAAAAAAAAAGAAAAAAAAAGGAAAAAAAGAAAAGAGTAAAAATAAACACATTTTAAAGCAGCAGCTGTCAAGTCAATGAACAATTGATGTTTCCATTAACTTCTGAGGAAAATATTAGTTGTAAGGATTTAACATCCTCTGTACTGAAAGTTTAACATAACAGTATTCCATAAGCAGCCTTTTTATTGTATCAGACCATTGCCTGATTTTAATATAATAAAAAGTGTGCATTAATATTAGAAGGCTTTAATTGTATTTATGTTTAGAATTTTGATCCCTTATGGAATTCTTGATTTGTTGGAAGTATCTTCCTACAGATCACGTTTAGCTGACAGAATGTAAACTGGTGGTGAAAGGCAATTGTCTCTATCCAGCTGCTGCTGCTGTGCCAAGGAGCACCTGTAGTTTTGGTTTAAGCCTCAGGCTGCCCCAGACTTGGCCGTTGGTAGCGTCAGGTGAGGCCCAGGAGCTGCCAAGGGCTTCCTGGACCTCTGCGCTGTCAGTGCCGTGGCCTTGCTGTGCTGGAGTCCCTGGAAATGGAATCCCTGTACAGCTGCATGTTACACTGTCCGGCAAGGTCAAGGAGTATTTCACAACCCGAAATTTCAAGTGTTTTCCTCAGATAGTGAAGAGTAACCAGCTGAGCTTTCCTCCCAATCTGGGCGAAAACAAGGCTGTGAAATGTTGGCCTTTTCCCAGTGTAAAGTGTCTCCAGTTCAGAGGATTGCTGGAAGGTCCTGATGCATTCGCTGCAGTGATGGGCTGCAACAAGGTTCTTCCTGGGTTGAGAATGAAAAAGGGAATGACCTTGTGAAGCTTTGTGAAACTTGCTGCTGGTTTCTGGCCTGGAATGAATACTGCTCGCTCCTGGGGCAGCCCCGAGGGTGTCTGTGAAGACAATGGGACTGATACTTTGTGTGTGTGTTTATTTTAAATAGCTTCGTGTCAGAGGTGGTAAATGGGCATTGGAACAACGTGTTAATTACAGTGGGCTGCTTGATTGTCTCTTTTTCAGAGTGCCCTTGCCCTGTTTGGGAGGTTATGGTTGGTGCATGTTTGGGACTTCCCTGAACCTTCCTACTTCGAGTAATGATTTTAAAACCGTGAAAGCGTCTGGTTTGCTTTGCAAGTTGTACAGGTGAGAGCGTCCCACCCTGGCTGGGAGCTGTGCTGGCAAGAGCCACCTGTTCACAGCGTCTGCCAGACAAAGTTGGATGCTGCTTTAAAAAAAGGGTTCACTGTGACTGTTCTCCCCCAGGAGTTGCACTCTGGACACCTCAGTGCTTTGTTGCTGTCCCCACAACCAAATAAGAGTGGTGTGGAAAAATAACACGGTGGGAGTCAGCTGCCCTTGGAGCTGCACGGTGGCTCTGTCAGTGTGTCGCCTGTGCAGGGGAAGGGACCGCTCTCCCCCAGGCTGGTGCTTGTTGGTGCTTCAGAAATGAGGTGTGCAAACGAGGCCGTGTCACACCTGTGCTTATCCAAACTCTGGCAGCGCCCAGCAAAGTGCTCAGGCGATCCCCACCAGCCTTGTCTGTGTCCCGAACCAGTGTCTCTGCAGAGAAAGCTGGGAAGGGATAATAAATAAGATGAGGGGACTGGCCGTTAAATAAGCGGTGTGCTTGGAGCAGGCGCTGCTGGAGGAGGCTGCTCCGAGCCGGACCCAGCCCGCGCTGTGCCCGGGGTCCCGGAGCCAGCCCTGTGCTGTGCCCCGTGTGCCGGGCTGTCCCCGCAGAGCCCCGGCTGTCCCAGCAGAGCCCCGGCTGTCCCAGCAGAGCCCCGGCTGCCCGTGCTGCCCGGCCGGGGGAGCAGCGTCTGCCTCGCCTCGGCCACGGGGACGGCAGAGGGAGCCAGAAAGCTTCCCAAGGCTGCGCCGGCCCGGCCGCAGCTGCTGCTCGGGTTAACTGGTACGGCCTCCTGTGGGAACCGCTTTTCCTATTTATCCGGAATCGGTTTCAATTTGAAAAGCCTGTGTATCGCGACTGTCCCACTGTACAGGCATTAACTTGCTGGGGGAACACCAGCACCGCAGTGAGACCTTAATTGTTAATAAAGACTAATGGTTGTTTGCTTCTTGGTGTGTTGGAATTAAGCTCTGTGTGTGTACGTAGGGAGTATGTGCTTAAATGTGCTCTTTCCACTCTCTTACAACCCCATGCAGTGCTTTATATTTAAAATTTAAGTTTCTCCCGCTGTCATTATGGTAACAATTTTGAAGCCAGAGCGTCTAACAGCCGCTCTGTGAGGCACCAGTTGTCTGTGGCTCATCCTGGCATGGGACAAGGACAAGGACACGGAGCAGGAGGAGCAGCTGTGCCCCTCGGCCCTGGGCAGACCCTGACCGAGGGCTGCTCGGGGGCTTCATCCCCGAGCCCTGACCCCGGAGCTGCCTGCGGGGTGGGTGTGAGCAGAGGAGCAGCGCTGGGCTGTGAGCCACAGCCCGCAGGGCTGTGCAGGGGCTGTGCTCCTGCTCCTGTGCCAGGTGCCTTGCAGAGCACTGCCAGGGCTGTGCAGGGGCTGTGCTCCTGCTCCTGTGCCAGGTGCCTTGCAGAGCACTGCCAGGGCTGTCCGAGCTGTTTGTGCCTCACCTTGGTGTTCGTGGCAATTGGCCATTCAGCATCTGAGGCCGGTGCTTTGCCTATAGGACAGTCTTTGCTGCACCAAGGAACAGCACCATGGGTTCAATGTGCTTTTTCAAGCTGGCACCGACATGCCCTGCAACAAGGGAGTTCCAGTTCTGCAGGTACCTGTAAATATGTCTGCATCAGGCTCTACCTACCTTGAGCTGAAAGAAGCTGAAGAGAAATTGATACTGATAATCTTAACGTCTAAACTTTTCTACTCATTGTTTTATATTTAAGAAGGTTTGTCTGATGGCTAAGGGTTTTCCTGTCAGTGGGATTGCCATGTTGCATTAATCTGGGCTAACGTGCTCTCCCAACGCTCGCTAACCTGGCTGCTGACTGAGATTCAGGTCCCTTAATAGCTCCTCGTTTTCCCTGGTCATGCTGTAGCAGATTGCTGGAGAATGTGCTGAAGCCTGCGAAGAGCCCCAGTAAGGGCAAATTTAATTTAGGCACATGCTTAAGTGCTTTGTTGGACCAGAGCCAGCATGCTCGGCCTCTGCTAGGAAAGTGGCTTTTTTAGCCCCTGTTGAGCATCTTCCTTGTCCTCCCTTCTTGGTGCTACATCCCTGGTGCTTGTGCCTTTACATTTTCCCTGATGTCTCCCACATTCGTTGTCACAAAAAAGTAAAGAGCAGAAGACGATGTGGAGGATAGGGAGATAAGCTGGGTGCTCATCATTTTATGTCTGTCAAGCATCTTGTTACCTTTTTTCGTCCTTATCTCCTTTTAAATAAAGCCTTCAAAGGGTTTTCAGAAATGTGGGTCCTGTCCTGATTTTCTGCCTCTTGAGCCAGCTTGTTGGTGGCTTTGCCCTGACATGTCTTGAAAGCCCTGCAGAACCCTGATGGGTGATCGGAGGGGAGAGTAAATGTCGAATGGTCTAAAAGTCTCTTGCCCCTCTATTGCTCAGCATCTGGTTTTTTACGTTGTCTACTTTGCTATCTTTCCACTTGCCAAAGGATGTTTCAGGATAGCCAAAGCTGAAGATTGTTTGGGAGGAAAAACCAAGGAAGCAGGAGTTTAGGAAAGAAAAGAGATGCAAACTTTTGAACCATCTTCATCAGAAACAATGGGGCTATTTCCCCTCCTACTCACTCTGCTTTAAAACCACGTGTTCCTAATTGCCTTGATCATGGTCTGCAGGTCTATAGAGAAGAGGATTTTTGTTTGCCTAGTGCTGGAGGCTTTCTGGGACTGATCTGCTGCAAATGAGGCATTGGGAGGAGAAGCCGAGGAGAGGCTGGAGGGCTGCCCCAGTCCTGTGCACATGGGCTGGGGCAGAGAGGTGGAGAAGTTTGGTGAGCTGGCAGCGAGCTGCTGTGTGTCCCCTTGAGACAGGGGGAGCACAGTCACACACCTTCAGGAGTGTTCCTGAAAATGAGGGGTAGTGCCCAACTGCAGCTCTGTGCAGTCGTTCTGGATGCTGTGGGTGGGGTGTGTGTGTGTCAGCCCGGAGCGGGGAGCGGGAGTGAGGACAGAGATCTCAGCAAGGATCTGCCAAACTTCTGTCCCTCCGAAGAGACCTCTTAAATCCCTGGGCTACCAGATTAGATGCTGTCCAAGGTTAGCGGCCAGATGTTTCTCAGCTGTTTGGACTGGTTTCCAGCTGAGACCGAATGAGCGGCTATCCAACATGTACGTATTAATATAAACATTTTAGAGGCCTTGCCTTGAGTGAGCCATTAAAAACTTCCCACGATCCTGTGAGCGATGCTGCTTCCTTGGAGAGCATCAGAATTTTGTATCTCGCACTTGAGTATCCCGGGCGGGTCAGGCTCGGCTGCCACCTGCTTGCTGGGGCCGGGCCTCCCCCTTGTTTTAGTGGCGCCAGAGCAGTGTGGTCCCTGGAATTTGATTATTTGTGTTAGCAGATAATTTAGGCCAGAAGGCTGAGAGTGTTCCCTTCCTTCCCTGGATGTCGTCATGCTTCCCAGCAAAACACAGTCCCGGGTCCTGTGTCCCTTCCCCTCCTCTTGCCCCAAAAATACAACAAAAACCCTTTCAATGTCTCTTCTTGTGCAGGGTCACTGTCCACTCGTTTTAAGCTTGGTTTTGGTCTGTGCAGGCCGGCAGAAGGAGAGGATTTCATTAACTCCACCATGCAGAGCCATGTTTTAAATTATTGTATGCGTTTGAAAAGAAGAGTTGGTTTTTGATGTGTGGTTCTTCTAAAATATTCCTAATGCCATCCATGAGCTTTGGTGTTCAAACAAGAGTGACAAGAAATGTCGGCCTGTGGTCTCCCACTGCCATGAAACAAGAGCCTTCTAACTCTTTCCATCATTTTCACTGGATTTCAGTGCCTTGGTTCCCCCAGGCATGGCTGTGGGAGCTGCCCGGGGTGTGGAGTGGGAATCTCCCAGTGGTGTTTTTAATGAGATTATCGGATCAGCTGGGACAGCAGCCGTGCTGACATGTGCCTTGGCTCGTGCCGTTTCTTGCCCGAGAGTCTCAGCTGTCCCATCAGCGAGGCCTGGACTGGCACTCGCCCGGTGTCCTCCCGTGGCTGAGCCCAGAGGTCTGACTTCGGGGAACAATTGTGATTCCACAAGGACAGCTTTTGGTGTTGTGTACATAACACCTCTGTTCTCGATGTGTCCTGCTGTGAACAAGAGCAGGATGCAGCTTCTCTGATTGCTTTTCAACCATTTTTCAGAACGTTGAGTAGTTGAGGTGCTCTGGAGGGGGTGGTGTGATGAAGTGGCTTTTCCCAGCCCTTCAGCCCCCGGGTGTGCCCCTGGCCGGGCCCTGTCCCTGCTTGCAGCTCCCACGGTTGAGTCATAACCAAGAACTCACATCCCTTGGTGGGAGTGAGTATGTGCCAGCACGGATCCCAGTCAGGGTCCAGGAGCCATCAAACCCAGGGCTGGGTGTTGGATCTGTTCCTCTTTCCATTCCCCACAGCTTGGCATCCCCAGCTGAGAAAGGGATGCAGTTTTTTGAAAAGAAAAATGAGAAGTTATTTTCCCCTCTCTCTAGCACAGAGACATTCCTGTGAGCGGGAATTGTCAGCCCTGGATGATGGGATGGGTGTTTTCAATCATTCCATTTCCTTGTGTTTCTTGCTCATTTTTTACCCATTTCGATTTATTTTTAATGGCCCTGACACCCTTGTTTGTAATAATAAACAGCAAACGTGTGGACACAATGAGTCTGTTTCAGGTTCAAGTGTTTTTAATAACCTTGCAGCGAGAAATAGACCCGAGCCCAGATCTGGAGAAACCCGATGAAGACTCTCTGCTGCTGCAGTGAAATCCGATTTCGGAGTGGCTGCTGTGCAAACAGCCCGGACAGCGACCGCCGCGCCGCTCTGACTCCCGGCCAGGCCTTGCAGACAACACTCCCCTTTGTATCGCTCCAAACCCTGACTCCCAAGCAGTGTTTTTGTCTTCCAGACATGACCTGATTTAAGCAAAGGAAAGACAAGGGGGTAGGTATAGATATTCTTTATTATTATTATTTATCGGTGCCTCTGCAGCCCTCCTCGGCACACGGCCCGTCCGGAGCAGGGCCGGGGAATTCCCATCTGGGATGTGGCAGCAGCGCAAGGCAAAGGGAAAAAGTGACGATCAGCATTGTGAGGCCTCGTGCTGCTTCATTAAGCAAAACCTTATTAGCTATTTTCAATGGTGTGACAACTTTGAGGGAGTCATTGTTTGCCAAGAAAAACACCCGGGCGGGTCTGCCGGCGGCCGAGGGGGCTGCGCGTGCCCCCGGTGCCTGGCAGAAGTCAGGGGATGGCTGCTGGAAAAACACTGCCCGGGCTGGGAGGGGGGATCAGCCTTTTGGGAAAATGGGTTTGATTCTGGGGAGCACAGGGTGGTAATGCTGCCCCTGGGGACCCCTGGCAGGGCTCTGAGGGGCAGCGTGGGGCCGGGGCTGAGGGTCACAGCGGGAGCCCTGGGGAGCTGGGGCAGCCCCCCGTGTGACCCCCAGCCCCAGCAGCTCGTCCCGTGTCCCTCTCCCATGTCCACAGGGCACATGCTGTCCTTCCCTGCCTGTGCAGGGCTTTCCTGCTCGCTCCCTGCCACATTTCCCTGGCAGAGAGGTGCCAGGTCCCAGCAGGGAGGGAAGTGTGGGGCACCTGCGGCTCCCTCCGTGTGTGCCTGGCGTGCCACGGGCTGGGAAGGAAGGGGTGCCCATGGAACCAGGGCCCTGCTGTGCTGGGGATTGTCTATAAATGATCACAGTCCTCGTTAGCACAGATGGAGCCTGTCCAAGAGCCCCTGTGCTGGAGCAGGTCCTGCCTCCACTGCCCCAGAGTTACCCAGGCCGGGAGCAGCCGGGTGTGTGCACCGAGCTGTGCCCGTCCTCAGCTGGAGCTGGCAGCTGGGAAAGGCTCTCCCTGCCCCTCTGCAGCCCTGTCCGAGCGTGCCCTGCTCAGCCCTTTGTCTTTACAGGGTCTTCTGCCCTATTTATCTTCCCCAAATGTCATCTCCCCTCCCCACTCCGTGCAACACCCCCCGAAAAATAATAAACGGCGGCAGGCTCTGTAAACAGAGCCTATCTCCAGAGCTGTTTGAAATGTAGACAGGCTCAAGTGAATTAGTTCAGCGAGGACTTAATTGCTGTCCTGTCTGTCAGCGTGCGGCACTGAGGGTTAGCAGGGGAGGCCTGGCAGGGAGATGGATGGGGTCCTGCACCGGGGTGGCAGCCGGGGTCACTGCTCCAGGAACCACGTCCCGGCGTGACCCCGCGCAGATAAGCGGGCTCTGCGCCGTCCCCACCACTGCGTCCTGCTGCTCTGACCCTGCCCTGGCCTTCCCAAAATCCAGCCTGAACGAAAACAGTGGGAGAAGGGCCTGGGCTGGCAGAAATGGTCTGTTGTCCCGGCTTTGTGCCAGCCTTTTTGGGGCTCAGGACTGCTGCTCTCCTCGGATTGTGAGGAGAACAGGCGAGTGGTGGCTGCTGGTGGCAGTGTCATTTGTCCCCAAAGCATGAGGCGCTGCAGGGATATCTCCATCCCAGGCAGGAGAAATTCCTTCAGTCATGTATGAGAGGAGCAAGATATTCATTGCCTGTCCCCTCCTGAGCAGCAGAAGAGCTGTGTCCCTCGTGCCCTTCTGTGTCCCTCGTGCCTTGCCGTGTCCCCTGCCTTGCCGTGTCCCCTGCTTTGCCGTGTCCCCTA
>VZTG01002906.1:396138-408028 GCA_013397845.1 Melanocharis versteri | reverse complement strand
GGCACAGACAGACACAGGCACAGACACAGGCACGGACACAGACATGGACACAGATGTGGACACAGGCATGGACATGGGCACGGACATGGGCACAGACATGGGCACAGGCATGGGCATGGGCATGGACACTGATATGGGCACAGGGATGGGCACGGGCATGGCTGGGCCTGCACTGGGCAGGTTCTGTGTGTGCAGCACACGAGTGTGCAGCGTGTGCCTGAACACGTTCTGTGGGCAGCACGGCCGAGGGGCAGGAGCCCTCCCTGCAGCAGGACCTTCACACGGCGTCCAAGACGTTTTTCCATCCTGGCACTTCCAAACCCGTCTGCTGGCGTTTGAGCCCCATCCCCCAGTACGTATGTGTGCAGTTTTAGTGCATTAATTTTAGAAACAAACTGCCTGCGTAGACGATAATAAAAAGTGGATGCCAGGGAGAGAGACTGTCCAGAAGCTGCCGAGTTAAAGACATTGCTCTTCTGGAGCGTGACATGTCCCTGGGAGCACAGGGCCTGGGCGGGAGCGCTCCTGAAAGCAGGAATATTAATGTGCTGTGCCCAATGCTGGGTCAGGGCACAGCAGTGCCACAGGGCTCGCTGGCCCTTGGTCCCTGTCCCCATGCCAGACTGTGGGAGCAGCACTGCTGGGCAGCTGGAGATGCCTGAGCTGCTCCTGGCTTCCTGTGGCCTTGGGGTCCTTTTCTAGCCAATGTCCCTCTTGCCAATACAGTATTTTTTTCCTTCCCTCTCCCCTCCATTTCTTTTTCCCAAGTGATGTAATTTCCACCCAACACTGTTCTGGAGAAAGATCTACAGTATCCAGCTGTCCTACAGCATCCATGTCCGTCTCTTCCAACTGGAGCTCCTGTAGTGCTGGTCTGGTTACTGAACTTCCAAATCCTCCAAAGAAACCCGGTGATTTTATACAAACAATTTCCTTGTGCCTGAAAATACAGGCTTTGCCAGAGCCTGGGTGTCAGCATCCAGGAGGATGTCAGTGCCAACAGGGGGAGGAATTGCTGGGGCAAACACGCTGTGCCCTGCAGAGGAGCAGCCCAAGGTGAGCTGGAGCCACATTTCCCTGGGCCCCAGGGCTCCGGGCTGAGGGGTTTTGGGGGGTTTTGCCACCATCTGTAGGCAGTGAAAACCAGGCAAGAGCTGGGCTGGCACCAGTGGGTGAGGTACCCACTGGCAAAAAACATCTGAACAAAATTAACCTGTCAAAACATTTTGAATGCACACTCTCATGTCCCATGCCCTGGTGCTGGGTCTGCCCTTGGCATCGTGCAGTGCCAGTGCTCAGACCAGGCCTCCTCCATCGCTGAAACACAGCTCCAGTTCTCCACCTGCAGACAGGGCTGACAACACCTTCAGGCTACGGAAAGGAAGGTAAGATCCAAGGGGAAAAGGTGCCGTGCCAGAGCCAAGTTATCCCGAGGTTTCAGGTGTGTTCAAAGGGCTGCAGAGAAAAATCAGCCTAAGGTCTGTTCCTTCTCCTGGAGGGGAACTGTTTGTAGGATTAGGGCATATTTAGACATGGCAGAAATGGGATTCCTAAACAAAGGGCTGGGGGAGGTGTCCCCACGCTGCTGCCACTGCTCCCACCACACAGAGGGTTTCCAGATTCGCTGCCTACCTGCCTGCGGGAGTAAAACTGTCCAGACCCACTGCCCAGCACTCCAAACTTCCATTTTAGGAGCTGGTGGAAACAGGGTGAGGCCGTTCTAATCCCCTGCTTTCTTCCCAGAGCGGGGAGGTGGGCTGGGAACAGGCTGCCTGCTCCAGGCAGGACTCCCCCAGTCCCATGGGCACACACCCAGTGCCACCATAACGACCCCGGTCCTGATCCCCCCCTCGAGCATGTCACGGTGGCCACGCTGGCCAAAAATCCAGCACGTGCCCAAGCTGCTCCCCCTGCCTGGCTGCATTTCAGCCAGGGTCCTTCCTTCGCCTGCTGGGGCTTTGTGCTGGTCATGGGATGGAGCCTCTTCTCCTTTAATAGCCATGGAATAAATTGGACTTAAATGCTAAATTGCAGCAGGGCAGGCCTTTGATACAGATTTACTTTGGGATTGTGCAATTAGCAGAGGGGGACATGCAATCCTTGGAGTTGGTGTGCAGGAGCAAATTCCTTCCTATGGAAGGAATCAAGGCAGGCTGAAGAAAGGTGTCAGAGCCAGCTGTCACACGGTGACAGGGCTGGGCCAGTTGAAGTTTGGCCTGAGTTTAGGAAATAAAGATGCGTGGTGCCAGATTGATTCTGTGGAGGGAGGAAGAGATGCTGCTGAGGATTCTGGATGCTGGAGGTGGAGACAGAGCTGCACCACAGGCACAGAGGGGATGGTGGGCCGTGTCCCCTTGGCCGTGTGAAACCTCCCTCTGAGCAGAGCCCTCGGAAATCTCCCTCCTCCTCCCCCAGTCCGGGGTGTGCTCAGCTCGGCCCCGTGCACGTGCAGGGCTGCGGCGTGCGTGGGGCGAGGCGCAGATGCAGGGAGGGTCCTGTGCTGGGCTTGGCTTGCAAGGCTGCACATGCAACTCTTTTATTTACACCCACAAGCAGTTTACAACCTCTGGCCAAAGCTTCATCCCCTGTATGGGAAGGTTTGGCCTGTGGAGAGACATTAGCATGGAGGCGAGGGGGAAATATGAAAGAGCTCTCTATGTGAGAGCAGCTCTGCTCGTTGCCAGTGCACAGCTGTGGTTTTTCCATCGTTTGGGCTCGGAGAGGTCTCCATGCCACAAGCTCTGCCCTGAGCACAGCCTTTGGCTGGGCAGCTGTGCCCAGTGAGCCAGTGGTGCTCCCATTGCTGCAGGGGTGATGGTGAGGGAGGGACGGGGGCATTGGAGCTGCCACGGCTGTGCCAAGGCAAAGCTGGGGTCTGTGGGTCTGTGCTATTTGGTTCTTCAGCCCTGGGGCTCTGAGCACCCGTTCGGAAGCCCTGCCATGTTCCTCAGCTGGAGAGATGGAGCTGGTCCTGCTCTGAGCAGTCCTGGTGGGTTGGCAGTGCTGGGAAAGCACCAGGTCCAGCAGCCTCCAATGGACCCTGGCCACCCACGGAGCAGCTTGGGGTGCAGGGCTCCCTCTCAGCCCTGGAAATGAGGCGTGCTGCCACAATGCCCATTCAGCACTAAATTTCCTTGGGACTTAATGGAAAAGATAAAAAAATTCACCTTGCTGTAAAACTCAGAAGAAAAAAGAGGGGGAAATGGAAGATCCTGCTGGTGTGCAACTGATCCGCTGACTCAGGCAGCCCTCGGGAGGACGGCGGAAAATCCTCCGGCTGCAGAACTGCCGAGTGCCTGGGAGCCCGGCGGCGTCTGTGCCGGCGCTGAGCAGGGATCCAGCCCGGTGCTGGCCCTGCCCTGGCTTCACCAGCCGAGGCAGATGCTGCTCTCACACATGCAGTGAAGGTGTGGGGCCTCAGCTCGCAGCCCGGCACTGCTCCCGCCCCTGCCCCTGCAAAACTTAATTGTTTTCTGCAAAGAAAAAAATCATTTGGGGAATAGATGGAAAAAGGAGATAGCGTCAGGCAGTCATGGCCTGTTCTCCACCTGTTGTTATTTTGGTCTGGCCCAATCAACCTGCTAGCCAGGCTGGAGCCAGAGACCATCTGGAAAAACTGCCGTGTTTATAAAACTGACATGGAGCAGCACCCCAGGGCCCTGACCTCCCACACAAATCTGGAAATGATTAAAATGGCCCTGGCTGCCTTCGCGGCGCAGAGCTGCCTGCGGAGCAGCCCACCGACCGCATTTGGAGTTCTCATCAGCGGGGCCAGGAACGCGCGTCCCCCCGGCGCCCTGCCCGCAGCCCGCGGCTCGGGGATGCTCTGGGGGAACGTGCCAATCCAGCTCATCCCCTGCACCTTTCCCCTGCACTCGGAGCTGCTCGCATCCATCCCTCCATCTGCAGTGCTGCTCTGCTTTCGGTGACAACGTGCAGCAGCAGCCGTGACCGCGATTGCAGCGGGACGAGCCTCGGTGCCAAAGGCAGCGAGTGCGAACCCACCGAACTGGCTGCGAGCTCCACAAGCTCCTGCTGCGGGCAATGAACGCCTGCACGGCTCCAAGTCACTGCTGCAGGACTGGTGCCACGTCCAGCCCTTCCTCACGAGCAGGAAGGCTCTGGCAGGACTCTGCGTTGGGCTCCAGGTTTGGAGAAACATTCCCAAAAGGCTGCTGCCCTTCCCTCTGCGCTGCTCTCAGACCTCCCAGCTCCGGGATCTCGCTTATCAAAGCAGCCCTGTGTCCCCTGTGCAGCAACGGCTGAGCGACACCGCAGCCCAAATTCAAGCCACATTGGACCTTGTTGACCTGCCCTGGCCTGGGGACATGTGGCTGCTCTCAGCCTTGCCTCGCCTGCTGGGCAGCAGCTTAATTAGAGAGGTGTGAATAATGAATTATCCGTGACTCTGAGCCATCCATGGAAAATTCAAATCAACCTGCTTTTCGGTTACAGGACGTCAGCAAACTATCTGCCAAGAGAGAGCAGGGGGAGAGCGCAGAGGCAGCCTGTGTGCTGGTGGGGATGAGGGGTGGCTGGAGGTGGTGGGCTGTGCAGGAAAGGGGTGCTCGGCCCCTCGGGGTGTGAGCCAGGGCTGGAGCTGCCGGGCTGGGAGACGGATGCTCCCCACTCCCACCTCCCTCCCCAGCAGGAGTGGCTGGGTGGGCACGGCGGTGAGTGCAGCCACGGCCAGCAGCTGGAGGGGCAGGCGAGTCCTCCTTCGTGGGGTGAAGCCCTGGGCCCCCTCCAGCTCCCACCGGAGCAGGTGAAGCTCTGTCCTGGCACGGGAGCAAAGCCAGGTCCTGCTGGGGTGGGGGACAGCTGGCACCTGGGTGTGGATGGGGAGCGAGGGCGGGGAGGGGCCCTGTCCGCAGCCCCGTGGCAATCGTGGGGTGGACACAGCCCGTTCCTGCACAAAGGGCTGCTGGCACCGATAGCGAGGGCTTTGGTAAACGCTTGTTTCACCCCAGCACAAGGGGACCTAATCCCTGGTGGGGCCCTGGCCTTGGGCCTGGAGGAGCCCTTCTGGCTGTGTTTGTCTTTGTCCCGCCCGGGTTTACCTGTTCGGCCCCCAAAGCCCTGGCCCTGCGTTTGCTGCCGCTATTGTTCCCTGTGTTATCGGGGGAGGATGGTGGGGACAGGGACAGGAGCAGGAGGGGCTGCTCACGCTGCAGAGCGTGGCTGGGGACAGCCAGGAGCTTGAACTTGGCGCGGCCACTGCCGGGCACAGCTGGGCAGGACGTTCCGGCAAAGTCTGTCCTTCCCTCCAGGTGCAGCCCTGACCTGGCTGTGAGGGCGCAGCTCCTTCCCTCCTCTCCGAGCTGCCCACCGAGCTGCTCCTGTGTGCTCGGGCAGGGGGGCTGGGAAAGGCACAGCCTCAGCACCTCCTCCCAAAGCAGGCAGGGGGTTTGGTGGGAAAATGTGCAAAAAGGTTCAGCCTGAATTTCAGATGCTTTAATTGGCTGCTGATAACGAGGGGATGAAGGCTTTGAAACAGGCAGAAAATAGACCCATCATGTCTTTGTCCAGGGCCGGCTCTGCCCACTGATCTCTCTATCAGATGAGTAAACCCATGCATATTAACCCAGAGCCAAAGCAAACACGTTCTGAGTGCTGAAGAAGCTCAGGTAAGTCCTTTTCTCCCCCCAGGAAGATGGAGCTGAAGCTCTGGCCGGGGGCAGCCGTGTGGTCCCAGACCGGCCCCTGGCACAGGCTCACCTGGGATGTGTGGCTGTGTGTGCCTCAGTTTCCCTGCCTGGGGAGGGGATGGGCCCTCCCCAGAGCCCTCTGGCTGCCACTGCTCACCTTCCCCAGGGGACGTGTGTTGTGGGCACTCAGCAGCCCTCCTGCCCCAGCCCCCTCCGCTTGCAGAGATCATTAAACCCCCCGTTTGCAGAGGGACGGGCTCCTGGCTGATTGCTCCGGTGGAAGAAGGGTGATAACAGCAGGAGATAAACCCTCCTGCCAGCCCCAGCAGCGGCCTGGGGTCCCGTGGCAGCCCCTGCACACACCCAGATGCGGGGACCAGGAGGCAATATCACCCCTACTTTGCTGTGATCTCTTATAAAATTACAATTAAAACCTATGACACGAATGGATTTTGGGAGGAAATTGCCCTCCAGGAAAGTTCAGTACTTGGAAACACAAGAAAACCTGTGGCTGATTCAATCACTGGCCAGGGATGATAAGTGGGTCCACCTGGGTTTCTTCTCCCTTAGCGCTAAATGAGCATCACCTGGGCTTTGAGGGGAAATTCGGGGTGCTGGGATCCACCTGCCTGGGCAGTCAGAAGTGAAACGCTTCACCAGAACATGAGCATTTCGGTGCTTTTTCTCTGGGGGAGAGTTGCAATGACTCACGCTAATGGGGGTTTTGGCACGATGAGGTCCATGCCTGATTTTTTAAATAAGCTTCAAAGTTTCATTTCCACATGATTGTTTTGGTTAATTTTGCTTCAATTTTTATACTAAGGGCTGTGCTAGATACTTCTGCTTCACATTTTCCTTTAAATGATGTGCTAAATACATTGCGAATGCAATCTATTACACGGACGTGGTCATTTGGATGGTACAAAATTCAGTTTGATACGAATGGCAGTCTAGGAATTAAGAGAGAGGATCGCTGTGGTGCCACACGGAGAGCTCATCCCCTCCATCACTCCCAGCCCTGGCCCCGCTCCCCTCACCGTGGGAGCTGACGGTGAACGGAAACGGTGGTTGAGGAGCTCCGCTAAGGACGGGGGGAAGCGAAGGGAAGTGACTCGTCTCTGTCACGGCCGGGCCGTGTGTCACCGGAGCAGCCGGGAGGGCACCCGTGGGCAGCCCAGCGAGCGGCCAGCCCTGTCCAGCTGTGCCTGACCAGCACCTGAACCACCCACGAGAGAAACAGTGAGACACGGCTGCTGGCGCGGGCGGAACGCTCTCGGTGAGGGCCGGTGAGCGGGACCAGCGCCGGTGCCAGGTTTGGGCTGCACCTTGCAAAGGCTGGGCAGCAGCCAGAGGAAGCTGCGGCAGCTGACGGCCGCGCTGGGAGCGGGAGCGGAAACCAGGACAGCCCCAGCGCCACGACCTTTCCTCCCTCCGGGAATGTGCTGCCTCAGCAGGAAGCGCCTGGGGCTCTCCGGCCTCTCCGGGGGGCTGCTGCTCCCCAGGACCGCTGCCAGCTGCTGTGCTGCCCTGGGAAGGGGCTCGGAGAAGCCCTGATCAGGAGCATCCGCGGCCCGGCTGCATGTCACGGTGCTGGCTGTGCGCCACACCCGCGGCCACTGCACACCAGCCGCCGATTTCTCACGTGGGTGAGAGAAAAGGGGCCTGGAGCGAGCCTGGGTGCAGGACAGCCCACCCTGGGTCACCGTCTGGATTTCTGCCGTCAGTCTCATTTAGTCTTTCTTAAGTGGTAAATAAATTACCCGGGGCAAAGGATGGGAAAAGCTGATGTTGAATCCTGATTTCTGTTCTCCATCCACACTGTGATGGATTCTGGGGAAAAGCAGCATCCCGCTGAGGGTGTGGAGCTGCTGACCCCGCTGCAAGCGCCTGAGCATTCCCCCAGCCCCGGCCGCTCCTGAGGGAGCTGTGCACATGGATTGCAGGTGGCCAAAAGGACAGAGCCTGGCTGGACTGGCAGGGCCCCGTGCAGGCAGGGGGAGGTTGTGGGTGTGAATGCTGTGGAGCAAAGCTCGGCCTTGGCTGTGGGGATCCACACTGCAGAACCTATGTGCTCCCCTCCAACTGCAAATCAGAATGTTTGCCCAATGTTTGTCTATCTCACTCGAAACTCGGCCCAGGTACGTCCCTAACGGCACCCAGGTTTCTGCTGAGCGTGGCTGGACGTTGCCTGAATATCAAGCCAGGCTGGGGTTCAGGTTTGTGATTAAACCCTTCAGGTCTGGGGGCTGCTCACAGCCACCGAGCCCAGGGACTCCAGCACAGTCGCTACCTTCATTTTCCTCAGCCAAGGATAAACTTGGAAAGGGCTTTGCTGGCGCAGCCCTGGCGCCAGAGGCAGCAGGGTCGGTCCCGGTAGGTGAAACACCCCGAGGAGCACCGGCATAGGAAACAGGGGCCCGTTCCGGTAAGGAAACGGTGCGAATGCTATTTATTTGCAGAGTTTTGTTTTCATTAACTCCAGCATGAGTCAAACCCTTCCTGCCCGCACTCCGCCCGGCACGGTGCCTCCGGCTGGCACGGCTTCGCGGGGTGGAAGCTGCGATGGCGTGGGCGCAGGAAGGTGCCGGTGCGGCCCCGGGGCAGGTGCCGGCCGGCCCGGGTGCCGCTGGCCACAGTGTCGCCGCGCAGATGTGTCCCTGAGCCGCTCCTCGGGGCTTTCCACGAGCTCCATGAGCTGTGCGCGTGAATCACGGGCTGCCTGGGAAAAGAGGAGAAGCGCAGCGATGATGGGGGGGACAGGGAGGTGGGGGAGGGCTGCAGCAGCCCCCCGGAGGGGGCTGTGCTGGAAACAGCTGCCCTCGGGCTGGTTCGTGCTGATTTCAGGGGTGGGATCGGGCGGACCCCGCGGAGCCAGGCTCCTCACGCCGCGGCCGCTGCGCAGCGCTGAGCCGGAGCCTTCCAGCCCATCCTGTCTCCCGCAGCCGGCAGGCAGGGAGGCGAGGGGCGAGGGTAAGAATAGCACGGCCGTGCTTCCCGGCGCCCGGCTCCGCGGCAGGGATTTCCTGCGCAGGGCGGTGCCGCGCGGCTGGCGGGGTGCGGCGCCTGCCCGGGCACCCCCGGCCCCGGGTGCCATCGCCTGCAGCTCCGTGCCGGGGAACTGCGTCCCCTGTGTCCCACCCGAACCGAGGGCTGGCGGTGACCGGCTGCAGGGGCCAGTGCCAGCCGTTTCCGCGGTAGCCAGAGCGCACGATGGGGCGGGAAGGGGATCCAGACTGGGATGTCTTGCGACCATTCCAGGTCCGAGCCGTTTCAGCTCGGAGAAGGGGCCCTTCAAGACAAACAAACAGGGGGACATTGAAAACCAGACTGGTACAGCCGTTAGAAACACCCTGTCAGGAACACACGATGGTTTCCCGGTCTGTTCGCTTTTCACCAGAGATGCTCCAGCGCGGGTGAAAACAAACCAAAGACAATTTGGGGGGCTTTTACTTCTGCAGCTGAGAGATGCAGCACCTCATGCCCTCACCCTCGCCCTGCCCTTCCCCTGCGAAGGCAGGGACACCCTGCAGATATCCTATTCTGTCCTCCGTCGGAGAGGAACGGCCGCTGCAAACCGCAGAGCCCTGCGGAGCAAAGGTCTTTGTGTGAGCAGGAGCCGGTTCCCCACCGCTTCCTCCGCCCGGCTGCCTGTGACCCACCGCGTCCTCCGGGCCCGGGGCTGGCCCAGGCAGGAAACAGGTGGGATAAATATTTGTGCAAACCAGAGTGAAATTTCCCTTGAAGGCCGTGCAATGTGTTTCCCTCGCCGCGGTTGTGAATGGGAAGGTAACGGCCAGCACAGCAGCAGGTGCTGCCAGGGAGGTGTGGGACCGGCGCTGCTGCCTTCCCGGGAAAAGTGAACCCAATACTCTTACTTCACCCCGAAGACAGGCTCAGGAAGCTGCTGGGGGCTGCAGGAAAAGCAATCCTGGAAAAACCTAGGCATTTAACTGCTGTGGCTTAAACCCAAGGCCCATGGGAGGGAGCCCTGCAAGGTTGGGGCCAGCACACCCCACCCCAGGAGAGCCAGAGGGTTGTGGGATCAGCACAGCAGCTCCCGTGCTGCTGGGATGGAGCAAAACCTGCTGCAGGCCCAGCGTGACATTCCCAAGGATCTGTGCCTGCCCTGTGCAAGGCTGGTTAAGAAAAGCACCGAGGGGCACAAGGCCCTGCAGTGCTGCAGGCACAGCCAGGCACAGCCAGCGCCCACCACGGGGTGTGAGCAGAAGGATGTGCTGGCAGCACACCAGGGCGGGCAGCATGCAGGGGCTGCTGGCAATTTGGGAGCAGATGTCACGCAGTTCCAATGTGGGCTGCTCCCCTGCGATGTACCCTGCCTGCTGGGAGGGATCAGAGTGTGAGAGCACACGGGAGCTCACGGCTCTGGTGCCTCCTGACACCAAAATGTAGCTGGAAACAATGTGCTGGGGAGATTGGAGCAGACCCAGAAGCTCTCGCTCTCCCCTTAGAGAACGGTGGTCAGGATCTGGTCTGCTGAGCCCATTGGCACCAGTGTGAAGGAGGGAGAAATGCACTGCAAACCCTCTGCCGTGGGGGTCTGCAGCGCAGTGCCCAGCTGCACTGGGGGATGAGTAGATTCGGAGGACTGTCTTTGTCTAGAACCCAAATGGAACAACCCTGAGGTCTCAAACAGCTTCATCTGGTTCATTTCAGAGTTGGTCAGTGAAAAAGGAGTGGGAATTTTCTGTCTAAATCAGAGGGCGAGGTGAGCCCGGGCAGCACAGGATGCAGACGCCTCTGAGCTAACACGCACTCGTTACAGCCCCAACATCTGCTCTCTGACCCCTTGAGCTCCGATTGCCGGCGAACCTGATGCGGCTGCCTTCCCCCTCTTGGATTTCCTCCTCCTGCCTGCAGAGACCACGAGCTCCCCGGCCGAGGAGCAGGTGGGCACCCGCTTCCCCCCACAGCGCTCCGGTAGCTGAGCCCTGTGATTTGGGGGCTGGACGGTGGAGACAGAATCTGCAAACCAACAAGGTTTCACAATAGTTTGCTTAAGGGCTTGTGACTTACGGCTCAGGTGCTCCAGGAGCAGCCCTGTCCCGGCTGCCCGCTGGAGCCCAGCCCGCTCTGCCCCGGGGGGAGAGCCCTGCACCCCCCGGGACACAGCTGCTCCGGGGACCCTGAGGGAGGCTGAGCCGCCACCGTGCCCTCGGCGCCAGCTCCTCACACCCACTGAACCTGCCAGATCCAAGCTGCAGCCCTCGGGGCAGCTGCTCACACTGCGGAGAGTGAGATCCACCCAGCAGAAATCAGCACGGCCAACTCGATCCTTTCCCCTCCTCTAACTCTCCCCCTTTTTTCCTCCCTCTCCTTCTCCCCTTCCCCCAAAAGCTCTTTGTCTCCAGGCTCTGCGGAGGAAGCAGACCTTCTGAAAATAAACTCTTTCTGCTTTGATCTGGTTTATGGGCACGCACTGTTTATAGCTCCGTGTGTACGACTTGACACCTTCCCACCTGCGGCCCCAGCAACTGCTTCTTATCACAGCCACTTTGGATATTAACAGGGCGGCAGGGAGGGTGATCTGGAGGTCCCCAAGGCCCCTGGCCCCCCACACCCCAGTTCCTCCCCAGCCACGGCCGCTCCCCTCCCCGGGCAGGAGGGAGACAGGCTGGTGTCTCCCTGCGTGTGATAATTGCATCAGCCCATGTTTATTGGGATGTTTGTCTCGACCAGCAAAGGTGGGAGGGTCCTCACAGGTTGGGTCCATCCCTTCCCCACAGAATTAGTTCCTTTTGACCTGTCCCTCTGCACAGCCCAGGACAACGCTGGGTTCCCATGCCTGTGTTCTGAGCTGGTGGATATACGCCTGTGGGAAGGGGGAGCAGGAAAGGCCTGGAACGCCCCAAATCTGCTCTGTTCTGACCTGCTGAAGTGTGCATTGAAGCAGGTGTCACCCACCCGGTCCTGGGGCCCATGAAGGCCCCACAGCCTGGCCGTGGTCAGCACTGGAGCACCCAGATTCCCGGCGGGGCTGTCACCGTGTGAAGGGGTCTGCGGGGACAAGCTCCAGGCACGGGGGGCTTTGCTTCAGCTCGCCACACACCGGGGGTTTCAGCCAGGAGCTTTGCCGTGCGGTGCCAGTGCTGCTGTCGTGCTGTGGCACAGCGGGGACAGCGGGGACAGGGGGGACTGCGGGGCCAGCGGGGCCAGCGGGGCCAGCGGGGACTGCGGGGACAGCGGGGACAGGGGGGACTGCGGGGCCAGCGGGGACTGCGGGG
>VZTG01002906.1:364833-396060 GCA_013397845.1 Melanocharis versteri | reverse complement strand
CAGCTGCTGCCCCGACCCCAGCACTGCAGAGGTGGCCCCAGGTGCCACATTTTGGCCCCGACCCCGACACATCCATCCCTGCCACCCCAGCTCCGCATCCCACAGGTCTCTGGCTGTGCCCACTCTGCTCAGCCTGGTACCTTCAGAGCAGTACAAGTGACACCAAATACCCCCTGTAACACCCAGGGCAGCTGGCTACACAGAAGATCAGTAGAGGTTTCGAAAATTCCCCCTTCGAAAGGTGGGGGAAAACGACATTTCAAGGCTCATTCCCAAGTCCTGGATTAGATCAGCCTTGGTCAGTTCTTCCACCCTCATTCAGACACTTCTGAAATATTTTGTTTTCACTTTGAACATACAGAATGTTTTTAAGTGCATTTAATTAGCTTATATTTCATGGGAAAAAAAAAGAGATCATTGGGACTTGGAAAAAATGAGATTCTTTTACAGAGCTCCAATGGTGGGGGCATATTTTCAAGTAGAGAAATTAATCAAAATCCACTTCTTCCCACCATATCAACTGCAGCTTGCTTTCTGAAGAAACACCGTTTCCTTAAAGCATTCCCACCGGCACTGGCAGAGGCAGGGGATGTTCCTCTGCCCCCCGGGACCACGCTGTGCCCCGAGCAAGGGGCCCAGAGCCGCAGCCCGGGGGAGCAGGGAGCCCCCGGAGCTCTGCCCAGCACCTGCTCCGAGCGCCGGCGTTTCCCAGCCTCCGGCGGGCGAGCGCACCGGTGTCTTGCACAAGGGCTGTTATCAGCAGGGTTCGGGGCTGAGCGGCGGCGCGGGGGGACGGGAATTGCTCTTGGCTGTGCAGCACTCGGGCTGCAGCCAGGCGCCGAGGCTGGGGAACAGCCTGCTCCGTCACGCTGCGAGCCAACAGCTCCAGCGCACGGAAACGCGTGGAAAACAGCCCAGAAACCCCGAGGCCTGGCCTGGTGTGGGGAATGACTCTCCCTTGGCACCCTCCCCCAGCACATCGCCGCCTTCCCGGCAGGCTGCAAGGGCAGGGGATCCCTCCACCCTGCAAACCACGATCCCCCAGCGTGACGGGACCTGCACCTGGAGCTGCCAGCTGGATGTGGGAATTGCGGTGTGAAACACCCAGGGGAAGGTCTGATCCTGCCACACACCGTCTCTCACAGGGGCTCGCGCTGTGCATTTCTCACCTTTGCTTTCCACCTCTCCTGGCTGTGATCCAAGCCCCAGGTGAGAGTCTGGGCTCAGCAGGGGTCCCTGCCACCTCCCTGGGAGCACATTAACCACATCCCTGTCCAACACAAACCCTGCCCTCAGAGGGAAACCCCATCACCCTTTCGGGCAAACACTTGCTGAGGCAGCATCACATAGGAAGGGTCTGGTTTTCTTCGTGCATTTGGGGGAACCCCAGGCACGGAGCCAGCCCAGCCCCCCTTGCCAAACACAGTCACCACAGTGGGGACCTGGCAGTGAGTAATGCAGGGGCAGTTTCTGAGCATCACCTGCGAACCTCAAACAACTACAACAGCAGAGGAAGGTGCGGCAGGTCTCGTTATGGAGCCTCCTGAGGACACACCACCACAGGCAACGGAGGAGTACCTGTATCCGGGTTTCAGGGCAGCTCCTGGGCTCTGGAGCACATGGAGCAGGACTGAGGAGTGTGGCCACCCACCTCCCACAAGGTGCGCAGTGCCAAGTCAGCCAGGTGTCCGCAACAACCTCTGCTTGGTGTGGAGGCAACTCTGCCTTCTGTTCCCCAGCCCCACATTTGGGTCATGAGGGCCCAAGGAGCATTTCAGTGGCCACATGCCCAGCCGTGCCTGCGGGGAGAGCCCTGTGCCCCCCAGAGCCTGGTGCAGTTGTGCTGCAGCCCCCACTGTCACCGCCGTGGCCAGAAGCGCGGTGCCCAGCCGGCAGTGGCGGCACACCATCAATCACTGCAGCCACGCCGCGCCTCCCACCCCGAGAGCTTCTTGAAAGAAACTCCTGATTTTCAACACCTACTTAAGGCACTTGAGGCTGTGTCGCTGCCGGCAGACGTGAGCTCATGCCGGTGCTCGTAGGCATGTGCCACCCTGCTCCAAGGCTGACGCCCTCAGCAAAACATCTCCCCCAGCTTCTGGCTGCACGAGTGGGCGCCAGACGAGCACCAGCTGAGGAACAAAAGGTGGGGTCACAGGTGGACCCCCCACTGCCCGTGTGTCTCCCAAGGCCTCGTTGTTTTAAATATGAAAGTCTCGGAATAATTAACCAGAGGGACGGGACACAGGAGACACCCCATGTTTGCCTGCCCTGGTGACACAGGGACAGTCCTGCAACATCACCGAGTTTGTGACTCACCAGCACAGGGGTTGGGCGGGGGGCTCATACAGCATCTCCCCAGCGAGGTCCTGCTGCCCTGGAGCACTCCTGAGATGCATATCCATCCACAGAGATGGAGTGCAGTTCTTGGGACAGTGCTTCTGTCCTGTCCCGTCGGGGCTGGTTCGGTTTGTTCTGCCCTTGTGGCAGCCAAGACCTTCCCTCCCCAGGTAACACCTGAGTGGGGCAGAGAAAGAGGAAGGTCCTATTTCAGTGGGAAGCTGAAAGGCAAATGGCTTCCAGCTGCTCCTGTGGCAGGGTGTGAGCAATCAAGTCCTGGAGCTCCTGCCAAAGGGTCACTGTCACCCCCCGGGGCACTGTCACAGGCAGTGAGGCACCCAGGGTGCATGTGCCCCTGAGAAGGCTCCTCCAGGCATGCAGAAATTGAGCGGGTGGCACCCAAGGGGCGGCTCGGCCCTGTCCCTGTCCCCGTGCTGTCCCTCAGCCCACATGCGGACTGGGCTCGGTGTAACGTCCAGCCCTGCAGCTCTCCGGGTGCCCAGCACGGCGTGGCAGTCCCTCCCCCAGGGCGGCAGCCCGGGCTGGATGAGCACGGCCAGAAGTGGACGGCTCTCTTGGTTTCTCACCAGCCCCTGGCTACCACAAATGTTTTCTTCTGGCTAACCACAGCCCGGCTGAGTGTGAAGGTCCCAGGCCCCAGGGGATGAAAGCCTTTGGTGATTTCCCCTGCTTCATGCAAACCAGGCTCCTGTGAACACCACATGAAAGAGACGGGGGTGGAGAGGGTGCAGGAAAGGTTCCCAAAAAGAAAAAACTTTGTGCCCTGGAAATGGGCCATGTTGAGAAGCCAAAACAGCACTGAGATACCAAGCTGCTCTAAACCACCTGGGCAAGAGAAGCCCCATGTGCAGGGCCACCAAGCAGCCTGGATGCATGGATTTCCAAGGCATTTATGGTCTGTGAAACAGAAGAGATGTCTGATACCAAACACATCTGGGGTGAGGTCTCTCATGGGGCAGCACCCTACAGAGTCACTGTGTGCCCCAGAGAAAAGGCTGGAGCTGGGAGGGGCTGCTCAGCATCCCAGGGCAGACTGAGGCTACGTGGGGATAAAGGGGTTAAATATCCCGAAAAAGCCGCAAATGGGTTTCACAGATGGCTCTTTAGCCACAACCTCGAACCTCCCCAGGCTGCACGCTGGTTGTGTGGGTCCCTGTGGGTGCTGGGGCACGGGGGCAGGACGGCACTTGGAGACCCCGTCCTGTCCGGCCGGCACCCCCAGGACACGGCGTGGGGCAGAGGCTGGGACACAGAGTGTGGCCTTGGTTTCAGCAGGAGGCATGGAAAATAAGAAAGATGAGGTCACTGCAAAGCGGTCGTGTAGGATGTGATACAGGAGAGGAGTGGGGCGCACAGAGGAACAAGGAGCTATTGTAACCTTGCAGAGCAAGGAAAAACCAGCTGTGGGGATGGCAGGTCACCTCCTGCTCACGCCAGGCATTTGGGATTTAGCTTGTCTGAAGTCACTTAAAGCGGGTGTAGAAGAGGAGTGGGTAGGAGGAGGTGGTGGAGGCCAGGTGGAATCCTGTGGCAGAAGCACGGACATGGCTTTGCCCTGCACTGCACCAGCTCTGCTGGGGGAAAGTACAGCAGGTCCCGGTGCAGCCAGCTCAGGCACAGAGAGACAGCTGGAAAACACCTGGCACAACGCTGGTAATGCCCTGTGCACGGATCTGCCCTGTGTTCAGCCCCATCCTCCTGGTCCCCAGGGCATTCACTGGGACAGGCCATGGTTTGGGAGTGCTCAGAGCCTCTCCCTCATCCCTCTAACCTTTGACCTCCCAGTTTTTCAGCTGTGCCGTGCTGTGCCCGGCTGGCAGAGGGTGACTCCACGCCGTGGAGAATCCCAGCGTTACCCCAGGATGCGCAGGAGGTGCCACTGCTCCGTCTGGGGCCACGCGCCGGCCCGAGGCTCCAGCCCTGGACCAGCCCCCTTCCCCCGGTCTGCCCGGCGGGGCTGCAGCCCCCGAGCCCCCGCCGGCCCGTGCCGGCCCCGCGGTGGCCGCGGCCGTGGTGGTGGAGCCCCAGACTTTCTGTCTGCACGGGGACTTCCCGTCCCCGCTCGGCGCTGCCGCCGCGAAAGCAAAGAGCGGCTTGTTCGGCTGCCGGAGCCGCCTCCGCGCTGACTGCGCCGCTCTGTTCCCGCTAGCAATAATATACCCAGAGCTCGGCGCATAAATTGAGTTTCCCAGAGCCAGGCTGGTGGGGAGACTTTAATGGGAAGGAAAATAAACTGTGTACTCGGCACGCGGGGAGGTGTGGCGCTGGCAGAGGGGCGCCGCGAGAAGGCTCCTCTTGGCTTATTTTTCCCCGACTTGTTTGCTGAGGGAGCACACGTATGCACGGCTGCCTGTGCAGCGTGTTTGCTCCCCAGGATGCCAAGGAAAAGAGAGGCATTCTGAAGTAGCTGGTTGAGAGCTCTGAGGTCTCCGAGCTGCCAAAGCGCTCGGTGGCAGCACCCAGCCTGGCGCTTGGAGGACGCGTCTGCTTCAGGGGAAGCTGCTGCCTTCCTCCCCAGATCGCTCCCCTCGGGGCTGCGAGGAGGCTGCGGTGGCTCGGGCACCCAGGAGGGATGTTGCTGTGCCGGGACGGTGCCAGCGTGTTTGTGATTTCTCAGCACAATGCTGCGATTCAGAGCCTGGGGAAGCGCATGAGTCACGCTGAACTTCCCCGGCCAGTCACCGCTGGGAAACGCGCTCGCATCTGCCCAGCCGCCCTCCCAGTGCCTCCTGCTCGGGAATGATTCCATCGCTTCTCCCTTCCCGCCTGCTGCCGGTGCCGGCGGGGCCTGCTCCGGGAACACCAGCAGCCCAGGGACAATGCTGCAGGGGAAGCAGCGAGAGAATCCAAGAGGGGGGAAACAACAGAATTTGGACGCGGGAGAAGAAAAGTGCCTGTGTTTAATCGCTTGTCCATGCACGGTGGACACCAGCCAGGACAGCCCGGCGTGCTTTTAGGGCAGCTGGGACCTGCACCGCCCATGCCCGTCCCCCCGGCAGAGGAGGCTCTGTTGACTTAACTCTGGGGCTGCACCTATTCCTGTTTGCGAAGTCTTTAGAGCCCTCGGGGAGAAGAACAGGGCCTTCGGATGTGCCCGTGACTCAGGGGAATCCGCCCCTCTATGACCAATAATTATCTAATTATCCCGAGCAGGAGGAGGGAGGCTGGGGGCGGTGGGCATCCCCCTGCTGCGGGCAGCCCCGGGCGCAGGAGGGACACGGACGGGCTTCCCCGGGGCCACGCTGGGGCTGGGAAAAGTCCACAGCTTCGGGAAACAGTGTTTCCCTTTGAACATGCTGTCAGTTTTCAACAAACGTCAGAAATACAAATGGGAAGTGAAATCCCACTTTTATAAAAATATTTGCTTTGAGCTGAACGAGGCTTATTAAGGGAAAAGGTGGGTTTGAGTTTCTTTTCAGTGAGATGTTCCTCTCATCCTGCTCCCGGGGAAGGCAGCCTCCCCTCGCCCCGGAGCATCCCCAGGGCCACGTCCCACCTGTGTCCCCTCGCTTCTACAAAGCCGTGCTGAGCCGAGGGGATCCCAGGGGGCAATCCTGGCACCGCTCAGGGCAGGTGAACGGTGCTGTTGTGCCCCGAGAGCCCGGCCGGCAGCTCGGGGGGGCCCGTCCCAGCCCGGCTCCCCGCGAGGGGAGCCATCCCCCGGCGCCGGTGCCTCCGTCTGTGCCGCATCCTGCTGAGTAACACCGGGCCACATCCATACATGGGGAAGAGCCGGCGAGAGCCGCTCGCCGCTGTCAGACCTCTCCCTCGCTCAGTAAATAACATTCCTGCTAACGCTGGTATGTAGGAAACTTTCCAGCTCCCCGACTCACGTCAGCATCGGGCTGCGTGGCCTGCCTGGCAGCAGGGGGCTGTGGGGTAGGGGCTGCACCCTGGCCAGAGCCCGGGGTGCAGTGGGGTCCCTGCTCACCCACCGCTCCCAGCTCCACCTGCTCGGGCAGCGCTTCACACTTGGGGAATTTGAAAACCTCTCAGATGACTTGTGGTTCCCCGTGCCCCCTCAGGGGTTGAAGAGGGGGTGCCTGTGAAACCCTGAGTTCTCTAAGTGACCAGTGCACCAGTAAAACCCTCAGTCTGTGTTAGCGTAAATATTCCAGGCCTCCCACCGACCCCCCGCTCCTCTGCTCCTGTCGTGGTGGCTCCCAGGGTCAGTGGCTGGGAGCCAGGAGGGGAATTTTTGCCTTTGTTCCTCAGCAGCCAGGCCTTCCCCGGAGAGGGCCCGGTGTGCTGGACACCTCCCCACTTCCCGGGCTGCTGTCCCACGCCTTCCAGGGAAATCACACCCTCATCCCAAACCGATGCAGTCAGGCTCCCAGCTCGTTTTATGGCCTCAGAGGGGATTCCACAGCCGGGGAATGAGCCCACGTGTGGCTGTGTCACAGCCCTGCAGCCTTGGAAGAGGGCTGTCTCTGGCTATTCCCGCTGCAGATCTGGGTGGATGTGGTAAAAAGGGTGCTTCAAGCCCTGGGTAGCTGGTGTGTTTCATGCACTACTGCACATCAAATTGGGCTCCCTGCTGGAAAATAGGGATAGGAGCCAGAGCTCCAGGACTGGCATGGGGATGGCCCCACTATCCACTCGAGCCCTTCCTGGCCACTCGGCAGAGGAAATGTGCACTGAGGGCTGCTGGGGATGGGCCGTTTCCTCCCCTGGGCTTTTCCTTCTCTTCTTTGGCCTGTTTAGGTACGTAAGGCTCAGTGGAGGAAAGCTTGGCTGGTGTGGGGCAGGGGCTGTGCGGAGCTGTGGGTGCTGCTGGACCCCGTGGGTGCTGCCAGGACCTGCTGTGACCCTGTCCCCGTGGGTTGGCCATGGCTGGGAGGTGGCTTTGTGCCTGGCTGTACTCACAACGAGGGGAAATGAAAATAAAAGTATGGTGTTCCCAACTGCCTCCCACCATGTGCCCAGAACTGATGGGAAGGCTGTCCTGGTGCTGCTGCAGCCCAGCCAGCGGGATGGGGACTGGGGGGAAGACGTGGCTGGGGCCTGGCTGCAGTCCCTGCAGGAGCCCGGGATGCCAGAGAGATAATGAGAGGGGATGTTAAACATTACTGCAGTCACAGGGCTGTTTATCTGACACGAACAGAGGCAGCCGGGAATCCTCCAGGGTGCACAGCTCAACTTAGACCCCATTAAAGTTCCTTTTATTCCCTGTGTTTTGGCTGATGTTGAAGCAGCGCCTGAACCGCTGGTGCGGAGAGGTGAGTGCCCTGCCTGGCGTCAGCTCTGCCCGCTCGGGCAGCGCCGGGCTCGGGCAGCCCCTGCCCCACGGCCCCGCAGCCCAGCGCCCAGCTGCGCCCGGAGCGGGCAGGGACACGCGGTGCCAAGGAACAGGGCGCTGCAGGGTGGGCAGAGCGTGCAGAGAGGAGCTGGGGGTGCCCTGGGGCCGTGCCGGGCTCTGCGGGATGGGGACAAGAGGGAGAAGCCGAAGGGGCCGTTTCTGCAGGAGCCAGGCTGGGGCTGCCTGCCTGCAGCTTCCCAGCGCCGGTGCTGCCAGGAGCTGTCTCTCTCTGCTCCGAGATTTCCCGGGGATCTTCTTCTATCCAGAAAAACCTGGACGAGCCTGGAGATTTTTCTGTAACTGGGCAGCAGAGCTGCCACTAAAGAGCTTGCACTTCCAAGCCAAGCCTGTTGTGAACAAGAAACATGTTTAATTTTGGGGGGGAACACACCAAAATGAGACAATTCGGAAACTTTCCAAACATTTTTTGGACCCCTGAGTTCCTGCCCTGCATTTCCCCACTAGCTCCTCCTGTGTGTGTCTTTGGGGCTCCACAAAGACCGTGCCTGGGGCAGCAGTGCCGTGGAGCTGCCTTTTTCAGCCAAGCTCGCAGTGGCCAAGCCGGGTGCCACAGCAGCGCCGAGGGGATGCGGGTGCCACCACATCGTCACCCACCCTGCCCGCTGCCCACGCGGGTGAGCAGGAGCTGGGTGCTGCTCCCCGAGGCAGGGCAAGGCAGGAGGGCACAAGGCAGCCAGGGGCCGGGGGATTCGGATCCAGAAGCGGAACAGACGATTTCCAAGCCATCGTGATGGTGCGCAGTGATGAGCCGGGGCTGCTTCAAAGGGAACCAGCTTTAGCTGGATCAAACCCCGAGCCAAAAGCATAAACACTAGGAGGAAGTTTGGCTAAAGTTAAATCATGTTTTATTTAAAAATCTCCCTCTCCCTGTTGTAAGATGGAAACTCTACATCTGAAAAGTGAAACTAAGATTGGAAACAGTCTGCAGTCATTAAGTTTACGCTACTTTTTTTTTTTCTCTCCAGCTTCTCAAGTAAAATATCAACTGGCTCCACTGTCAGGGACAGGAAACATTAGTAATAAGTTCATAGATTTACATTTTCCCCAGGGAAATACAGGAATATCAGAGATCAAAAGTTGGAGAAAGGAGTTATTTTTATACAGTGATTTGCAACCAGCATTCATTGAGGGGAGTAAATAAATTACAGGTCCTTCACTTTGGGGTTGTTTAAGTTCTTTTTCTTTAATGCTGTCCCTTTTAACTACTGTAGAGAATCTGTCAGGCCTTACACAGAGCAGGAAATCTTCCCTGCCTGCCAAAGAGGCTGTTTTCCAGCAAATACAGTTGGCCACTGCACTTCATTGTCACATGAGATTGTCACGTGTGGGCCCGTGGGCAGGTGGGCACTGGGGTGGCTCGGGGCAGGGTTGGCAGGGCCAGCCTGGCTCACAGGGACAACACGGGGAGATGGCTCTGCTGGCCAAAAAGGTTCATTTGGGAGCTGTTAGAGCCAGCGAGGGGTACCTGAGGGAGGCAACACTGCTGCCAGAGCTGGGGCTGTTGGGGCCTCCCCTCTGCCTCTGCCAGCCTTGGTCACTGCTGCTTCAGCCTCAGCTGGGCAGTGGCCCTGGGCACCCTCGCTCCAGGCGGGCAGGGCTGGCCCCAGGGGCTTTGCTGCCACCCGGCCTGGTCCTCCCCACGACCCAGTGGGTGGCTTGTGGCACCCTGGCCCCTCGGGGTGTCTCTGCCTGAGCTCATGTCCCAGCCCAGGGACACCCTGTGCCCTGTCCCAGGTCCACTGCCACAGCCCCTGCTCCCTGTGAGCTGCACCACGCGGGACCAGAGCTCCTGGTGGCCATGTCCCTCCTGTCCTCCAGGTCACCCACGGGGGCTGAGCTGCCCTGGCAGGCTCAGGGGTGGCAGGGAGCCAGTCCCAGTTGTGGTGGAGACACTGGAAACTTTGACCAGCCATTTTGTCTGGTGTCATCAATTAAAGGTGAGGCACTCGCTGGCTGGGCAGGATAATGAATGATGGGTTTAAGTACAACTGGAAAAACAATAAAATACTCTATTAGGGTGACACAGCTGTGAACAATGAACATTAAACAACTTCACGCGAGCAGAGTCGCCGCAGCCACACTTAGCCCTGGCGCTTGATGGATTCCTGTTTGGAGTGCGCCTCACAAAGCCACTCTGCATCCACCCCGGGCTGGGAACCGCTCTCCTTCTCCTGCTTAAAAATACATCCACATAAAACGTGCTTTAAGAATCCCTAAAGGTTCATTAATGTCACAAGCAGGGGAGGAGAAAAGAGTTGGAAGGTCTTGAAGTACATGTCGGAAACACTCCAGAGAAAACTGTAAATGCTGCTGGGATGAACTGCAGGCTCTGGAGGATCAGTCGTGCTGGAAGACTATTTATTTTCCAGTCTATTTTAAACACTGGACTGTTTCAGATAAGAGTTGCCTGTGGTGGCAGACAGGATCGTGGGACTGGTGTGCAGGAACTCATGCCAGATTCATTTCTGGGGAGTATTTCCTCCCTGCCTTGATAAATCTGCCTTGTCTGCTGTACCAGGTTACTTCCTTTGGAGTTCTCTCTCCTTATTATTACTTATTAAAGTTGCCTGCAAATAGCACTTGGGCTTCATGCAACATCCTGTACAACAATTCATCCTTCTCGTTATCTCAAAGCTGACAATTCCCACCAGGGCCAGAGAGGGTGGGTGGAAAAATGCCTTGAGAAGAAACAGAAATGGCCATCCCTTCTTGCGAGGCTGGAGAAACCACACTGGGGAGGCTGGAAAGGGCAGGAGATAAGTGGCGACTTCCCCCCTTCAGGGACAAAACCATGAAAGGGAAGAAAAGAAGAAGAAACAAAGCCGGCAGCACCAATGAGTGTCTTCCCCTTGCCCGCTGGTGCTGGGGTCCTGGGCTGGTGTTCGGAGGGGTCAGCGAGCCCCCCGCGACCTGACCTTGCAAACTGCCCCGCTTTGCCTAGATGTTATCTCGGAAATGGTGCTCAGGTTACAGAGCTCTCCGCGCAGGGCTCTCCCTGCAGAGCGGACCCGCACCTCGGCTCCGCGCCCCGCGGCACGGCCGTGCGGAGGGGCCCGGGCAGGGGCACCGGGCCCTGGGCTCTGAAACCCCGCTGCAGCCCCGCTGCAGGGAGCAGAGGCAGTGTCCCGGTGACCAGGGCTGCGGGCGGGGGCAGCGCTGGGGAGCCGAGCTGCTGGCCACACGCTCATTCCTACAAGTGAGCTGCAAACGGCATTAGCCGGGGATGCTGTGCCGGAGCTGCTCTGGGGATGGCTCTTCTTGCCTTCCCGGCCTCCAGGTTTCGTCCCTGGCAGCACGAGCCATTGGGTTGCAGCTCCCAGCCCTCACCTCACCCAGTGCTCTCAGCCTGATGGAGCTGAGCAGTCCAGCTTGGCTCCCGCAAGCGTGGGAGCTGCACTGGTGAGTGGGGCCATTTCCACCCCGAGCATCGCTCGTGGGCACGCAGCAGCAGCTCCCCTGGCCCCACGCCGCCAGCCCTCCCAGCCCTGGCCCTCTGGTCCCTCCATCGCCTCCCAGCCTGAGCCATCCCTCCCCAAAGCAGCCTTGCTCGTGGTGCCCTCAGTCCCTGCTCCGGCCACCACGGCCCTGCTCAGGGGACGGCACTGCCCTGCCCATGTGGGCTTAATCACGGAGCATCTGCTTCCCATTGCAGCCGCCCAGGGCAGGTTTCCCTGGCAGCCTCCTGCAAGGGTGCTAATTTTATGTACACGGGCTCATTCAGCATGGAATCAGGAGAGCTGGGCAGCAGCAGGGGGAGGGGGGCCCTGCCCCGGGCAGGGGGAGTGGGGCAGAGGGGGGCCGAGGCGATGCAGAGGGGGAGAGGCTCCTCCTCCCACCGGGGCTGTGGGGAAGCTGGAAGCAACTCTCAGAGACACTTGGCCCGGCACAGCAGCGTGGAGGGGTGCCAGGGACTATTTTGGGAAACCTCGCTCATGGTAACATCCCGGGCCTGGGGTAACACTAACCCGGTGTCGCTGGCACAGCCTGACCCGTCCCGGAGCTGCAGGGTTTGTGAGATGGCTCCTCGTGTGCGGGGACGGGCAGCCCCAGCGCCAGGCAGGAATCCTAACTATCATTTCCCAGCCACAGCTCCTAGAAATGGCAAATTCTGCTGGTGCCAGACGACGGATGACTCCTCCAGACGTCTTGGAGAAGCCTCTGGAAAACTGTCTCTTCAAGGGAGCACAATTTTGGCTTTCTAAATTGAGGCTCCCCAAATTACTTTTGGAAGCATTAGCCATTATTATTTTCCTTCTGTTTAGTCACGGTATTTTCCCTGGTCCTCAGTGATAACAGACATCCAAGATCTTCATGCTCCCCAGGAGAGGCCACGCGTGTCACCCCCCAGCTCCCACACTGTGACAGTCCCCACCACTGTGCCAGCGCTGCCGTCACCCCCCGTCCACAGGCGAGGACGGGTGATGCCGAGCAAGAGACCGTCACGTCTGCCCTTGGCAAGGGGCAGGGAGCACTGCAGAGCCCAGCTCTGCTGCAAACCCGCTGGGGAGCTCAGTGCTGGGGCTGCCGAGGGCCCAGAGACCTGGCCGAGCTCCTGCCTGCAGGGTGGGTGACAAGGAGGTGGCTGTGGCAGGGTGGGGACGAGCCCATCCCCGTGGCTGGGGGCTGCTGACAGCAGCGCGTCACCCTCTGAGAGCGCTTCAGCCGCCCGAGGAAAACCCCGGAGCGCTTTGATCTCTGCCGGGGCTCCTTGATGTAAGGCAGGCGCTGGGTGACAGCGGCTGCGGGATGAGCCCTCAAGCTGCCGGCTGTCCCTCCTGGGCAGCAGCAGGGCTGGCTGCCCCGGTGGCACCGAGCAGCGCTGGCCTCGCCAGCAGGGCCTGAGGGGGCACCTGAAAGGCACAGGCACGAGCACGCCAGGGTGAGGCCTCTCTAATCCCCTGCTTTCCCCCAGAGCGGGGGGTGGGCTGGGAACGGGCTGGTGCCGGCTCCGGGCAGGGCTCTCCTGGTCCTGTGGGCACACACCCAGTGCCACCGTAACGGCCCCGGCACCAGGGACCAGCTCAGCTCTTCCCTTGCTGGTGTTCTCCGGCCCCGGCACCAGGGACCAGCTCAGCTCTTCCCTTGCTGGTGTTCTCCGGCCCCGCGCTGGAGCACGCCGGGAAAACCTTCCTGCATCCGCGCTCACAGCCTCCCCCACGCTCCCTCCCACCACCCTTTATTTATGGGACAGCTATTTCCTTTCGGAGAGAAGTAGCCAGCAGTACGAAATGGCAAAAGGGTTTGAATGAAAACAAGGTGTTTGCTTAAAGTGCGGAAGATTTGAAGTTTCCGATGGGCGATGGTGTGTGACATCCCAGCCCTCCCCTTCTCCCCAGCAGCCGGCAGGGACCGTCCCGCAGGCACGTGCCGGTTGCTGTTTTGGCTCCCGGGATGCTCTGAAGACCCTTTGAAGGAAACTGTTTGCCATCTACCACAGCGTCTGCATTCAGGTCCTCATCTGAGTCACAACTACCAATAACCACGAATTTTTCCAGCAAGTGTGGGCCCCACATTGCTGCCCTCCAGCTCTGTGGAAGCGATGATGGAAGCTTACTGCTGTAAAGTGAGGTTTAGGGGAAGAAATTTAGATTATATTGATCACAGACAGCAGCTGCTGTAAGCAGAGCAGTAAACTTTCCTACGCCAGTACTTCTTTTGACATAAAGTGACTTCTGTCTCAAGCTGAATCTTTCAGAACTCTGAGCAAAGGTTATTTTTTTATGGGATAGGGAAGCCCAGCTCCTCCCACGGCAGCATGGCATGAAGGGGGCACCCGGCTGAGAGATGCCCTGGGGAAGGTGGGTGTGTGTGGATGAGGCTGTGCTGGGTTGAGGCCCCAAGCCATGGGGCCACAGCTGAGGATGCTCTGGCCATCGTGCTGGGGGACCTGGGGGACCAGGTCCCTGCAGGACCCCCCAGGCTTTGAAGCCAACCGGACGGGCAGGACGCAGGGAACATTTCCCAGCACCGTGGTGCTGCCCTGGGCTGGGCTGGGAGCTCCCTGCCCCTCTGCAGGTGCTCTGCCACCGCCTCGAACGGCAGCAGACCCCTTCACAGGCAGAGGAAGGGCTCTGTGTGCTTCCTGCCCTGCTCAGCCGGCGGGCAGGGCAGCCCCGCGCCGGCAGCTCGTCCCTGGGTCCCTGACATCCTTTCCTGACACACATCGGCTTCCTGCATGCGGCCCTCGCACCACTTCCTACTGTGCTTCGGTTTCCACCGAGCACTGCGTGTCATAGAGCGTGGGGGGGAGGAAATAAAAGAGAAATAAAAGGAGTGACTTTTCCTTCTGGCCCCCCGCGGAGCGAAGCGAGGCTCAGGCAGTGCCCGTCCCCACAGCCGGTCCCACAGCAGCATCCCTGGCATGGGCTCACACCTGGCTCCTCTGCTAGAGGTCACGTCCCGCAGTCACCCTGGCTCGACACCAAAACTCGCTTGTTCCCTGATTAATAGCCTGATTCCTGAGAAGGGCAGGTGCTCTGCCCTCCCTGCCATCCCTGAGCTGCCGGGGTCCTGCTGCACCCCTGTCCCAGAGCGGCAGGAGGCTGCCCTGGCCACGGCAGCAGGATCACTCCCCCTCTGCCCGCTGCAGGGCCACTCTCCAAAACCACTTTCTGCCTCATCAGGAAAGCGGGAAAATCGATCAATGGCTCTAGCCCTGGCTTTAGAAAGTGGATTAAGGCCAGTGAATAGGAACTGTCTCTCTAATGAAGTGCTATTACCAACAGGCTAATTGAGTAATGACATAATGCAGGCCCTTGAAGCTCTTTATAACGGGCCGTGACTCTGTGCCACAACACGCCGCCACTTCCTCGCCCTGCCCCGCTCTGCCTCCAGCACATGGCAGCAAAGGAGGCTCAGTGTGCAGCACCGTCCTCCCGGAGCGGCCACAGACAAAGTGTCGCCAGCATAACCCTGCGTGGAAAATGCAGAGGTGGAGGGAAACCCGGGCTAATTAGCTCGGGAGCCGCCAATCTCCTCCATGTGAAATGTGAGCCTTTTTATTGGGAAAAGTAAAACAGGCCTTGCATTGCTTTCAGGGAGCCCAGTAAAACAGAAGGTGATCCATACATATGCATATTATGGTAGATTTAAAATACTTTCTGATGATTTTCTAGGCAGATCTCCAATAAGTTACAGCACAGCATTGCTGTTGTGGAGCGGGCAGCACAGGCTGGTGGCTCCCTCTGGCACTTCTCGTTGTGGAGAGGACAGCGGTCACTGCTGGGCGTGTGCTGGTGGCCCTGGTTCCAGGGTCCATCCTCAGGTAAAGGAATTAAACACTCCAGCTTTATGGCAGGTGGCTGATGCCCTCCTGGGGCACGGGGCAGCCATGTGGTGTGGTGGGCATCACCCCTGTGCCCCTGTCCTGCTGCTCTGGGGGCACCTGCAGGGAGAGGGGATGTCCAGAACGGCCAGTGCAGACAGTGCGAGGCTGCAGCGGTGCTGCCACAGAGAGACACCACCTTTGTTTCAGTCCTCCAGCCTCAGGCCCTTCCCCAGGGCTGCCTGGCCCTTTCCTTCTGCGTTTGCTGTGCTTTATCTGCATGGGAAGACTCACACCTCTCCAGCCCCACGCTATCAGTTCATCATCCGATTAAAGATTAATTTGAGATTATTGCTCATGTCAATAGCCGAGAGGCAGGAATACAAAAGCTACACCTGCAGCTTGTTCGTGAGCCCTGCTTCTTATGGCGAGCTGTTAATGGACAGAGGGACTGCCTGTTGACAGGCTGAGCCCTGCACCGGCACCTGCTGCCCTTGTCCAGACAGGGAAAACCTCACCCACGTTCCGAGGCCTCCTGCCTCCCAGCTATCTCCAGTGGGAAACCTGAGTTGTCTCTGCTGATCACCCCCCAAGCCATCCCATCTTCTGCCACGAAGCTCCGATCAGTCCCTGCCCCAAATCAGAAACAGCCGCCCAGCGATTGGCTCCAATAACAGGCCTTTCCCTGGATTCTGCCCGGTTTCTGTTTGTTTGCTCAGCTTTTTCTAGCTAAGGTAAGAGCCAAAAGAAGAATTAGGCTGCTACACTTGGTGAGGGCTGAGCTCTGGCTGCCTTCTCTGGGGGCTGCACGCTCAGATGCTGGAAGTGCTCCTGCAGAGGCTGTGGGGGATGCAGAATATCACAGAATCATGAGAACGTTTCTATCAGATAGGTTTGCAATGACAGGAGAAGAAAGCGGAATTTTTTTTGCTTTCTACCACCCTGGAGGTGGGAGGAGGCTTTCTGGGGGCCCCCAGAGCTCCTCTTCACCCTCAGAGCACAAGGACCAGGTGTGCCTCACGCCTGCCCTTGGGAGAGATGGGGACAGAAAGAGGTGAAAAAGGAAATTTTGGGAACTGCAGCCCCCGAATGACTGAGGAGATGAAGCTTAGCCTTTGCAAAGGTGGCTGTAATCCTCCTGCTTACCTTCTCATTGCCTCTGGGATGCCCCAGATGCTTGCAGAGACAGGATGAGTTCAAATGGTGGCATGGAAGCCTTAAAGCCCTTTTTAACCCGGTATCTCCACATGGCTCTGCCCCAGGGGGCTCCCACGGCAGAGTGGGTTTCCCAACACCCTTAATTCTGCATCGCGTCAGGGAGGGGGGAAAACACTAGTCCTCTCTGGGAAGAAAAGGCACTTTGTGGTTTCCCTGGAGCCTTTGAAAGGGCTCCAGGAGCTGAGGGGACGTACGTGCTCCTCTGAAGGTCCCGTGGAGCTCCGTGGAAATTAAACGGCGGNCCTGCCGGGCGCTTGATTGAATCGCGGCTTTTACGAGCGCTGACACCGTAATCTGTTACAGATGGTCGCACAAGGTGGTCACCAAATGGCTCCTCCGCTCATCGCCGGCTGCCCCCCGTCCCCGCTCCCACCCGAGCGCAGCCTGCGCTACCTGGCTGAGCCCGCCGGGCTCACGGGGAGTTTGGCTCCTGGGGCATTAAACTGAGAGGGGGGAAATCGCCGAGCTTTTGCCATGGACCCCCAGGCTTCGCTGAGCAGCGCTGGTTGCCCGGGTGAGCGCAGGGGACCCAGGGCAGGGCACCACGGCACTGCTGGCAGGGACGCTGCTCTGCGGCTTTCCTTCAGAAAACGAAATGGAAAAGAAATTGCGACTCATCCTCAGGCCCAGCTCCCGGGTGCATTTGTCCATCACAGAGCCCCAAAGGTCTGCGAGGACAGAGAAAGGCCGGATGGGATGGCCCTTGTGTGGAGCTGGCTTGAGCTGCACCCAAGGGTGTCCTGGCCGCGGTCCTCAGCCCTCTGCTCACCACAACATCCCTCAGGTAGAAAAAAGAAATACTTTCGCAGTAGTAAATTGAGCAGCTGGTCAGAAAAGGAGAGGTCTGCATCACATTCATCACCCTGCGACGGGACAGCAGCTGGTCCAGACCTGGGAGACACCTGCGGAGGTCTGGGGCACTGTCCCAAGGGGCGGGACATCACCTGAGCAGCAGTGTCCCCAGGGCACAGGCTGCTGGGCAGGGCAAGAAGCAGATGCAGCAGCAGCCCAAGTGCCAGTGGGCTGTGCTTTTGTGATTCAGAACAGGCAGCATTTCTTTTTCCCAGTGTTTTAAGGCTGCATTTGTGTTTGAATGCCAGCGGGATTTGTCAGTCGAGCCTAGGCTGCTCTCCACCCGGTTTATACCTTCCCTCTGAAAGCCTGGCGTCCCAGCCAGGCGCTGGACAAAGCCAGGAACACAACTGAGAGCAGCAAAGCTCGCTGAGGAGGAGGTTTCTCACAGCTCTCACCGCCGGCCTGACCAATATTAGTTGAAGCCCATTGAGAGGGAGCTGGCAGCGGTCCCCGGTGGGTGCCAGTGCGGGGATGGAGCCTGAATGACACGGAAAGCGTCAGGGTCCCCGCGCGGTGACAGCGCTGGCACACGTGGGCAGGGGCAAGGCACAGCCGGGGCAGGGCCCTGATGCGGCTGTCGGAGCTGCAAAGCCAAACCCGGCCGGGGCTGCCAGGGCTGCTGCACCCGCTCCTCCACCCTCCTTTCCAGCTCCTGCAGGTGGTCCCTTCTCAAAATTTGTCCTTTTTTTCCCTTTTTTTTTTTTTTTTTTTTTAACTATTTAGCTGCTTTTGCGGCTCCAGGATTTTATGGATGGAAAGCTGAAAGTAATTAGTGCCCCTCCCCCGCTTCCTGTTGGGAAAAGGAAGAAAAGCACACACAAGAGCAAACCCAAAACTTCCTGCCCTGCTTAATAATCGAGTAATGAGTCCAACTCGGCTGGGAAAGTCAGTTTATACCGAGTGAGCTCTTAATTAAAGAAGGGCCGAGCAGCAGCCCTGCTGACTTTTACAGCCCCACACATCTTCCTGCTCCGAACAGCCCCCGGGAGAGGCACAGAGAGCCGGACGCCCGCGGGTTGGAGGGGCATGAGAGTTTGAGGAGACGCGTGCCCTTTTATTCCCTGGTTGGAAGCAGTGTCCGGGAGATGGCACTGAGGAAGGGCGAAGAGAGAAGGACAAAATTCCAGTCCCTGGGGGAGGCAGGAAGTAAGCTTTGCTGCAGTCTCTGGAGCACCCCAGATTTGGAGGCTGGGAAGGTGCAAGGCAGGTGGTTCAGGGCACTGGGAGGTTCATCACCTCGAGGCAGACAGCGGGGTACCCGCAGTACCTGCCCCTTGGTGCCCCCCAGGCGAGGGACAGCCCCTCCTGCGCGTGCTAAACAGCTCTGCGGTGACAACAGGATGTGTCAGCCCTGCTGCTGCCGCACCACCCACACCGGGTCACCCACACCGGGTCACCCACGCCGGGTCACCCACGCCGGGTCACCCACGCCGGGGCTGGAGGCGTCCCTGGGGGGCTCAGGGTCCTGCGAGAGCAGAGGCAGCTCTGCCACGCCGGAGGGACCGTGCCCTGCGCTGCGGCACGAGTGCTCAGGGACACGGGCGAGCCGCAGGAGCTCCAGCAGCTCCGTGGGGACACCAGCGCCCACCCAGCCAGGCCGGAGGGACAGGGCAAGCTCTTGTGCTTTTCCCACACGGAGCCTGGGAGATCCACTGCACCCCCAGCCCGCAGCACGGCACAGCTGCCCCAGCCCTCTGGCAGGAACTGACGCAGCCTGATTTTTCCTCTCCCCAGAGGCAACTGTTCCACACATTCTCTCCGGCAAATGCCACTTTCAAGTCACCTGCAGCCGGAGGCCAAGAGCACCAGGTGAGAGGAGAGCTGAGCCAACACCCTGGTCTGCACAGCATTTCCCCCTTACAGCTGCATATTCACCCAAGCACCCACAAAACCCTATTATAAATTAATCATTTTATTGAATATCAATAAACTGTATATAATTATATAAAAAGTTTCATCAGTACAAAATTGTGGCACAAAAATATAAATACCAGTGTACCTTTGAAATGTAAACATCCTCTTTGTAATGATTCCATGAAAACAATGTCCAAAGAAAGATGCATTCAGGAGGCACCTGTCAATACCCATAAATAGGGCTTTTGGCACACACCTGTCGATGGACAGCCTTGGGACAGGCCACCATTGTATCAGCTGACAAGTGCCTGCTATTAGTCACAGTTCTCTTGAAAAGCAGTTGTTAAGAGTCATATTAACAGGTGCTTGAGTGCATAGCTGCTCTGTAAACAGGGCTGGGGTTTGAAATGGCTACCCCTGCCTTTCATGGACACTGTTAATCTCGCAGGCATTGCAAATTGTCATTGTGCTGGGGAGAAGCAGCTGCTTCACAACTACTGGGATACTGTATTATTGCATAGTTTACACCTTCTACAGGCAGGGTATATACACTCGGGGTATGGGGGGGAGTGTCTTGTCCTTCATTAAAAAAATACTGGTTCTTAAAAGTTACCAAGTTTTTATGGTTTAAAAAAAAAAAATCAACCAAAAACAAACAAACAAAAAAATCCCCCAATACAAAACCCCCAAGCTACATGGTCGCAGTGTTCGATACCGGCAGGGGCCGAGGGTGCAGGTCCAGCCCTGCAAGGGGAGGCACCTGCTGAGGGGCAGGACCGTGACCCCCGAGTTTCACATACCCGGCACTGAGTCCAGGCCTGCCCCCCCAGATGCCAGGGTGAGAGAAGTGGTCACAGCACCAAGCCTGTCTGAGCCCAAGAAGTGTTTAGACAATGCTCTCAGGCACACGGTGGGGGTTCTTGGGATGTCCTGCACAGGGCCAGGAATGGGACTCGATGATCCTGATGGGTCCCTTCTGGCCCAGCATATTCTACCATCAGGCTCTTGCATTGCACTGGAGGCACCAAGTGAGGAGTGTGAGGGTCCCAAGCGCCAGAGGAGCAGCGTCCAGCCCGGCGCACACTGCAATGGCTTTGGAGGAAACTAACTCCTACAGAAACTAGTTATAATATAGGTATTTGTGATGAGAGAGGCCGGGGCAGTGGAGTCCTCAGCGAGAGCCAGAGCAGCCTGTCTCCTCATGCTTGTGGAGCAGCGACATGCGGGAGAAAGTCCGGGAGCAGGTTTTGCACTGGTACTTCTTTACATCTGAATGGGTCTGCAGGTGGGCGCGGAGATTAGAGCGGTCAGCAAAGGCCCGGTTGCAGTGTGTACAGGAAAAGGGCTTTTCACCTATGGGACAAAGAGAAACGCTCCCAATTAGCCAGTGCACCAACACATGGGGAATATCAAAGAAGGAGCCATTCATTAGCCAAAGTTTGTGCAGAGCACAGTGAAAAGAAGTGCTGGCTGTTATTGTTCGGAGGGAAGGCCGGGTATGCACAGCGTTGCTTGGGGGAGAACTGCCAGCTTGGGAATTGTCCGCTCCCAGAAAAACCTTTCCTACGAGGCACGGAAAATTAATGCTGGAAACATCTGCAAGTAGCACGGCAGTTGCACATACAAACGAAGACACGATACTCATCTCCTGCGCGGAGCCAAGCGAGGAGCTTGCAGCGAGGCAGGAAAGCCGAGCGCTGTGTGTTAATTATATCATAGCAGGCAGCGGCTGCGAGGCGCCAGCCCAGGGTGAGTGGAGCTATTTCCTCTGCCGAGCCCCGCGCTCCCCCTTCTCCTGCCCGGCTCGCATTGAAAAGCCTGGCCAGGGCGAATTCCTCCCAGAAAGACTCTTTTGGAGGAAACAAATGTGTATGCTCAATTTGGAAAGCACAATTAAGTCTACCCGGCTTCCTTCAGCCATCATCTTTAGTACGTTAAGAGGGTGTGAAATCAGTGCCAAGTCACAATTACACCGTCCCACAGCCCCACAAAGGATGCTCGGGAGATGCTTTGTCGGGGCGGCCGCGGCAGCGGGGTGGGCGGCAGCTGCGCGCCCGGCCCCGCGCCAACAGGTGCCTCAGCACCTGCCCGCAGGCCCCGCCGAGCCGAGCCGAGCCGAGCCGAGCCGAGCCGGGCACATCCCGGCGGCGGCCGCGCCCGCAGCCCGGCTCATCGCCGCCTTGGGGGCTGAGCGGTGGGCGGGCAGCCGGGCTGAGGTTCTGCCCTGGCTGGGAGCCCTCGCTGCGGGCAGGGGCGGATGCTTTGGGCACGGCAGCACGCGGGAGGGGGGCTCCAGCAGTCTCACAGCCCCAGTTTTTGACATTTCGGTGAAGCATGTGCCGTCGCTGGCCGGCCAGCTCCCGGGCAAGCACTGCACTCGCAGCAGCCGCACAGATTTACAGGCTGGGCCTTGACCCTGCGCTCCGTTCCAGCCAAGAGGATCTTTAAAGGACATTTTAGAGAGATGTGCCAAGGGGGTCTGGGAAGCCCTTATCTTCCCAGATAACACCCGGCTCGCCGATTCGCTGGGGCAGTGGAGCAGGGAAGCGGGAGGTGATAAGGGAGGGAGGGAGAGGGACAAGAGGGGACGTTACCAGTGTGCGTCCGGATGTGGCCCTGCAGCAGCCAGGGCCGGGAGAAGGCCTTCCCGCACATCTTGCAGACGCAGGGCAGCGTGTGGCTCCGGATGTGCATCTTGAGAGCCCCCAGGCTCACGTACTCCTTCTCACAGTACTTGCAGCTGAAGGATTTCCTGGCCTGGGCGTCGCAGTGCAATTGCTTGTGCTTGGAGAGCCCGGCGAAGGTGGAGTACGCCTTGGCACACTGGGCACAGCGGAAGCGCTCGGCGGCGGCGGGGGCCGAGGCCGGGCTGGGGGGCCCCGAGCTCTTGCCTTCATCCTCCTCGCTGGAGAGCGCCGTCAGGTCCAGGGCGGGGGCCGCGCCGCCCGCAGCCTCGCTGCCCGGGCCGCCCGGGAACAGACTGGACAGCAGCCCCGCGTCCCACACCAGCGGCGGGTAGTAGGCGCCGGGGCCGAGCACCTCGGGCGGGGGGATGACGGGCAGCGGGCACGTCTCGTACAGCAGCGGGGCGGCCAGCACTGCGGGAGGCGGCGGCGGTCAGCGGGGCCCTCGGAACGGGGCGACGGGGCCCGACCCATCCCCTTGGGCCCAGTGGGACCCCATCCCAGGCCATCCCTCGGGAGCCCCGCGCCGCACCCCGAGTCAGAGGCGCAAAGGGACCCCAGCCCGCCCCACGGGAGCCCAGAGCAAAGGGGACCGACCTCGCACCACAGGGGCCCCGCGCCCCTGCCCGCCTTGCCGCGAGGGATGGGGTGGAGAGAACCCCACGCTCCCGCCCACTCCCGGCACGGGGAGCTCCTCACGCACCCGTGAGAGAGCCACTGACATCCCCGGGGTACCAGGCAGCGGCTCAGCATCCAGGGACACGGGGGATCACGCGCCACGAGACGCACAAAATTCAAGCAAACAAACAAAACAACTCCGCAACCCTGCGAAAAGTCTGTCAGCCCCCGCCCGCTCCTGTGTGGAGCCCTGGGGAGATCCCGCGCCGGAGCCCCCGCCCCACCCCGTGGAGCGCCCCACGTGCCCGGCCCGTCCTGTCCACGCACCGGCCTGGCTCTCCAGCTCGCTGTAGTTGGGCTTCTTGCTGGCCGAGAAGTGCTTCTTCACCAGGAAGGAGCGCGGCATCTTGCAGCCCCGGTGCCGCCGCCGCCGCGGGGCCGCGGTGCTGCCGCGCCCGCTGATANGCCGAGCCGAGCCGAGCCGCGGGGACGGAGCCCGGGGGCCGCTCCCGCGGTGCGGGCGCGCTGCCCAGCCGGTGCCGGAGTACGAACCGCCGCTGCTGATGCCGCTGCACCAGCCGCTCCTGGCTTCTCTCCCGAGTGTTTCCCCGTGCTGTGCCGTGCTCCCCGCGGGTCCAGCCGGTGCTCCGGAGGGAGGTGGGGGGGGGACCCTGGACTGACCCACGGCCCGTGCCCGACCCGGGCAGGCCGGCCGTGCGGGCTGGAGGACGGCGCTGTGCCTGGAGGTGATCCCCGCACCCCTGCTGCCTGTCCTTCCCCTGCCCCACGGCTGGGGACTGCGGTGCAGGTTGGGACAAGCCTCTGCCGGGACACAGCCCTGTCGGGGGTCACGCTTCGCCACAGGAAAATAATCCTCTGGGAAGGGGCAGCGACTTTCGGAGCAGCGGGATGGATCCGGCACAGCCCTCGGTGACTCCCTCCCGCTGCCGGGGGTCAGGAGCACCTGCCCGGACACATTTCCTTTTCTGCTAGGAAGGTTTTGGGTAGCGCAGCCGTCCCCACAGCAAGCTCCCCTCCGTTCTCTTGGCTCCTGCCTGCCCCTGACTCTTTTCCATGGGCGGAGAGGGTCACGCAGCCCTGCTGAGGCACACCCTCCCGGCAGTTTCCCGCTCCCCAGGAGCCATGTGCCTGTGGGAAGGTGCCCGGGCACTGCTGGCGGGTGCCGGGCAGCAGTGAGCAGAGATGTACCAGCCCTCCAGCCTGGAGTCAGAAAGCGCAGCCTGGGCTCCCGGCTCATCCCATCCCTCCGGCTCACGCGGGGGTTTCCCCGCTGGAAGGGCTCAGGGCACGGCTCCAGCCACCTGCTGCAGGAGCCGCGCTCAGCTCCGGGCCAAGACAGCTGCGGGCGGCGGGCGGCTGCCGGAGGAGGAACGGGTCCTGCGGGGAATGCCTCCTCCGGCCCTGCCACTCGGAAAAGGGCCATGTGCTGGGCCACTCGTGACTCAGCCGTCACACATCACACATCCCTGAACCAGCCCCTGCTGACCGCATGTTACTGTTTAGCCACAACGACATGAAATGCAGAAGTGGGAGCAAAGCTTTCCACTGGCACGGCTGCAGCGCAGGGGCTGAGCTCATTGTCAGCCTTTCCTCAGGGCAGGAACAGCTCGGAAAGCTTGTCCTGCCAGCCACGCGCATCCTGCCCGGACCAGACTCATTTGCAAACTCTTCCCCTGCAGCCATGTGCTCTGGTACTGGATCATCCCTCCTCTGCTGCGGAATTGCCCGTGGCTTTCAGCAGGTGTTTATCTGCAGAACTCATCCCTGGATCAGCCTGAAGTTCAGGGGAAAAGTGCCCCCGAAGGCCTTGGGGGATACCAGTCATAAAGGGCAGGTCCTCCCGCTTCTCTCGGGGGTCCAGAGGCGCAGCTCCCCGCGGGGCGGGGGCAGCAGCCCGGGGCTGTGCAGGTGCCTCCCCCGGCCCCTCGCCGGTGCCCCCCCGCGCTCCTCCACCTGCCGCGGATGTGGTTACAGTGGGGACACTTGCACGAGGAACACAGCGCGGTGGTTTTCTTTCAAGAAGAAAAGCCGGCTCCTGTGTTCTTCCTGAAAGGGTAATAATCAGACCTGTTCCAACCACTGCGTGTGGAAAAAACTTGCCTGTGCTAGGGGAAAAAACGAGATCAAGGGAGAAAGCGACCTGACCTGCCCGTGCCTGTGAGCCAGGACGACAGAGGACAGAGAGCAGGACGCAGGGGAGGGGAAGCTCTGCAGTGGTTCATGGGCTGGAAATGGCAGCGAGTTTCTCAACCGTTCCACCCTCAGCATCAGAGAGGGCACCAGCTGAGCCCCAAGGTGGTCAGAGCAGACCTGCCACCAGCCCGTGCACAGCTGCCGCCCCAGACCCACAGGGACTGGCCCAAGGAGCTCACAAGTACACTTCAACCGCCTCCAGAGCAACAAGTCTGCTGGAAGTTCTTTTTACTTCCCTGGCCTCACGTCTCCATGAAGCATCTTGAATATCTGGCTCCAGAGCAGAGCTCCTCCCGCCGAGGGAGGCTGTGGTGGGAAAAAGAGAAGCTCTGGCCATGGGAGGGGGTGTGAACCCTCACTGCGAGGCTGGAGAAGCTCCCTGAAGCCCACGGCAGCCCCCCGAGCCCAGCGGAGGAGGCTGGGGCCGGGCGCTGTGCCGGGAGGAGCGAGCCCCGCTCTCTCCGAGATGCAAGACCTCCCTCTGCCGTCAGCGCGCACCGAGCGCCGCCGCTGCTCCGGGGCTCGGGCTGGGCTCGGGACCCTCACCGCTGCCCCGGGCACCCAGGCAGCTCCCGGAACCTCCACGGAAGAGCTTTTCTTAAAACGCCAGCATCTGTGAAGACAGAACAAATGTGAGAACTAGAAGAGAGATCTAAGCCTCTAGCAATCGCAGCTATTTTTCACTAAGTGCTGAGTATTTCCTGGAGCTTTGGGGAAGGAGTAAGGAAGGAAAAGCAAGTTTTCGCAGTGGTTTCTACAGCCCTCATTTGCATCGCCCAGAGAATAATGTAGTTTGCCCATAAAAATGAGTTGGTTTTGGTGAAGCACAGACCAATGCAACTGTGACATAAAGCTCTATGTTAGAAAAACAAACAAAAACCCACCCCAAAACAGGCAAATGCTCCACTGTAATATTTAGTTTATTTAAACCAAAGAAAAGCTTTAGGACTGCAAGCACATCCCTCATTTGCTTTTCCATGACTTAACGCAGCCTTGGTTCATTAATCTTTCTTGAGGTGGGCTCACCAGTGACTGTCCAGTACAACTGGGTGAAGGCCTTGAGGAAAATTTGCTGTTCTCTTCTCAATCAGGTGACACGAGGACCCGGAACACGGCACTTACGCTTTGGCAAGATCTCCTCCCCAGCCTAAGGAGACCATGGGGATTTACTGCTGCAATTCCAGACGAAGCAATGCGGGTGCATTAGGAAATTAATGCTGACAACAATTTATCAGACCTATTAAGACCAGTCGTTGTCTGGAGACAAATTCATTTAATAGAACAGCTCAAGTGCAAGGCCGGCTCCTCCCATGGTGTCTCTCTGTGCTAATTGTCCTCCTCAGGCTGACTCCTTGTGCCAGACATGGGGAATTTCACAGGTCCCGGCTGGCCCGATTGCATTATCCCCACAATGCGGCTGCAGGATCAGCTGCTGACGAGGCGAGAGCAGCTCTGGCAAAGCACTGCACCCTTCCCAAGGACACTCGCTGGGCGTAGAACCCCAAACTGGCCGGTTCTACACCAAGGCGTTTTTCACCACCCAAACGAGTGGAGGCTGTGCACAGCACAAGGGTGCCTCTCATCAGAGAGGCTTTAAATCAATCAGGGAGGCTCAGTCGGGTGTACCCCAGCGAGGGCAAACACTGGGTGCTCAAAGGAAACACGTGGATCATGAGGAAGAAATGACAAGAGCTGACACAAAGGTAGGATTTTATAAATTAAATGGCCTTTATTTGTAACTTGTCTTCAAAAGTCAAAAACATGACAAAGTAATTGCTCCTTAAACATTTTCTCAAAATTGCATGGAAGTGCACTTAGAACAGAAGCAGGAATCTGGATTCCTGGCATGGGCATCACTAAACTGCACTGTAGCCAGATCCCAGAGATCCCCATCCAATCCCCCGTCACCTCTTTGCAGGTCAAGCATTAAAATAACCACCCCCAAAACACAGCACTTTCCCCACAGAACCAGGAGATTCCAGGTCTCCCACCCCACAGCACTGGGCTTCCAGTCCCCACACGGGTGCTCCGGGGTGAAACAGCCCCCACCACAGGGAAAACACACGGACCCCAAGGGCAGCTGAGGGGTGCCAGAGGTCTGGCTGGACACAAGGTTCAATCACGAGGTTTTAGCTGAGTGTGTTTGATTGTTTTCAGGGTAAGGCTATGCTGCAGTCTGCAGAGCACGATGGGAGACGGTTACTGCTCAAATCAAGGAATTAGTACTCAGTTCTGGGGTGGTGCAGGCCCACTGCTCCCATTACAACGCTGACATTGGACATCTCAACACTCCGTGATTCGCAGGTTCTGGTCAGGTGCCTTAGATCTCAGCAGCTCGACTGTGAACTTAATGAAAGCATCAAACTAAAATTAAGGAACCTCTGTGGTAAAAGTGTAGGCTTGAACACAGACTATCCATTTACCAGGGGCTGGAACTGTCCTGCTTTCAGGGCTGTATTTTACTTTTCCTTGAAAGCTACACCTGACCCTACACACAACTGCCGGACAGCAAACAATCCAAGTACAGCTTCAGCTACTTTAGGAACATTTGAATGAAGAACAGGAATTCAAAAATACCTGATAAAATCTGTGATGCAGAAAGGCAGTGCTATGCCAGTGCTAGGAATTACCCCTAAGTTTTTCCACCAGCTTGCCTTGAGAGATGGAAAACCCAAGAATACACATGAAAATTTTAGTTTAAATAGAAAGCCGAGGTATTGAAAGAAACCTTCTGAATTCCCCTATCAGCATAAGGCTTAAAATTACTAGGAAACCAGTTTCAAACCCACCAATTTAATCATAAAGCCAGTAATTTTGATTAATATTTGCTAAGATAGTTAAAAAATTATGCATTTTATCTAAGACCAACACTAAAGATCATTTTCCAGGCTAGAAATTATAGTAAGAGTATGGAGGAAAGTAATCATCATGCATAGAACTGAAGTATTTTGAACTAGTTTTTACACAGTGCGAAGATTTCCTAGGAAAGTTTGCAGTTTGAACACTCATACTGAAGGTATGTTTTCCATACAGTTGGGAGGCTGCCTATAAGGATTGAAACACTGGGAAACATTATGGAATCACAGGTATCAGAGGTCACTTAAATGAGAGCTGGTCTGACAGTTACAGTTAGCACCTGAAGTCTCACTAAAGGGGAACAGAGCTACCAATACACCTCACATACAATCACTTGAGATATGTAAATGAGATTGGGAAGATATTTATTAACTAGTTCAGGCCATTCCATTTGGAATGTTTTTGATTTTAGACAGTCAAATAAACACAACTGCCAGAGAAACCAATAGGCACAGGTAAAGGAAAAAGCCTTGGTTCCCATGTGTTGATCTACAACGAAACTGAGTCTAAGCAAGTAGAAAAATGGGGCTGACAGGGCTGAATGTCAGAGAGCATGATACCAAAAGATTGAATGGTACAGAAATATCAAACCAGGATTTAAAACTGAGATAGGATTAAAGTCTTCTGTACTTCTGGATGCCTGAGTTAATCTTGGGATGTGCAGGGAGAAGTGCAAGGATGCTGGGCATTTCCCCCTCGTGGAAGCTTGGGTTTGCAGTAAATCTTCTGGCTGGATCATTTATCCCGCAAAGAGCGCATCAAAACCTGCGCCATCATATCATCCTCATCAGCATCGTAATCCTGGAACAGAGGGCACAGCAAGGCCTTTACTGCAACAGCCACGCGGGTCAATACGAGTGACAGCAGCTAGAGCTGCTTTCCCTGTGCCCCTGGACACACCAGGACACACTGGGATTCCACAGCAGCGCCAGGGAGCTCCATGAGCCCCCAGGCTGCACTCAAGGGGAGCAAACACCTACCACAAAAGTGTCGTAGGAAAAGCGATGTCGTCTCTGCAGGTGCTCCATGAAGTTAGCACTCCTGTAATTGGGGTCTCCCCACGGCATTGAGGCACAAATTGGGCAAACCTTCAAGGAAAAAAAGCCAGTTAGGTCCCAGGGGTTGAGTGCTTCAACGCTGACAGCAGGAAGGGCAGGGCAGGGCCAGCCTGGGGGAGTGGAGCTCGGGGTTTGTGCTCTCACTGTTCTGTATGCAAAGTGATGGCCAATAACTTGCTGGGACATTTCATACAAAAGCGTCAGATAACCCTGAATTATTTTAATTAATGTCTTAGATCCCTGAAATGGAATGGCTTACTCTTCTCCCACGTTCTGAAAATCAGAACTCACTAAAGCCCTTGCTTTAGAAGATTTCAGCCTTTATTTCTCAGTAGCAGGAAAGTTTCCTTGGTCTCCTTTGCAAAGTTCACTTCTGTCCAAGAGAAAGAAGGAACTTTTTTTCCTGAATAATCTGGAATTCCAAAAAACTTCCCACAAAAATCAAAGTTTCAAATTCAGTTCCATGTTTTGCAATTCCTCTTACATGAGAGGAAGTATCACAGATAGATTACTAGAATGACACAGTATTTTTTGCAAGCATTTCCTCTGACAGTTTACAGGATCTTCTTGCTGAAAACAAGGGGAAAAACAAGGAGAAAATTAAATGTTTGACTTTTTTTTAAATTATATTTTATTAATTTGCCGTGCCTAATTAACTTTGAATGTGTGCCATTTTTCAAGGATGAAAGGAGGATGTGGCCCAGCTGCGGTGGGAGTAGAGACCAGAGAGCCACTGAAAGGTGACAGCAGAACCACACCAGGCTTAGAGGCATGACCAGCACAGCCACACTGACTGAACAGCAGCAATTACATCTACTTAATTCAGAAGTCTCTAACTCATTGTTTCAAAGGGCTTTAAGACCAGACCTCATTGCAATTCTTGCATCAGGACTTTTTATTACCACTTGTTTCGCATCCATGCTGTGCAAAGCTTTGCAGTGTTCAACCAGTCCTTCTTGATCAAAGTTCTTCTCGCTGCAGTACGGGCAAGGGAAGGTGAAGCGGTTTGGGAAGTTCCTGGGCGGGGGAGAAAAGGGGGTTATTTACACACACAGATTATGCAAAGCAATAACTTACATATGCAATTAAGGCAAGCTGATTTTAACAGTTAGTTTGTAAACTCCTAACAGTATCTTAGGGAACTCAATATTGTCCATATTTAGACTGAATTACAGCTCTGCTACAAACGTTCTAAGTGCCATTTCTCACCTTTTTCTCAAATGCCAGGGTACTACCCACTAGCCACACACACGAGTGCACTGCCACCAACTCCCACTTCCCTCCATGGTGGGTGAGTAAAATCAGGGGACAAAGGTATTTTAAAAACCAGCCAAATCTGCAGAATGCCCTGATCTTAGAGATGTCCTGTGCAAGGACCAGGACCAAGCAGAAGCAGCAGAGTTTACCTGGGCACAGCCAGCTGCAGGATCAAGGCTCAGTTTTTAACCACGTAAAAATTAGCACCCAAACCGAGCAAAGAGGTAAAGCCTGTTTTTAATCCAAAATTCTTTCTTGTGACAGAAAAACCCGGGATTTCAGAGCAGAGGTGTTACCTGGTGTTGTGGAGGGGCTCTTTAGTAACAGCTTTCACACCTTCCATGATGTAATTCTGGTACTTGGAGCAGGAGGCTGCGTGGCTGCGCATCTTGGACAGGTACATCTGTGCAGGCAACAACAGCACAGCAAGGTGAGCTCAAACCTCCTGCACTTCTGCTACACTTTGAAGCAGAAGCAGCAAACATGCAAACCAGAGCAGCTTTCAGCAGAAGGGTTAAAGCAGAAAATCCAGATACTTCAGCTGGCCAGGTGGAAAACTTTTGAGATTACAGGTTAGTTAAGCTGTAACTCTGCTGTCTGTGGTATGTTACCATACCCCCCTGCCATCTTTTACTGTAACTTTAAAATCAGAATCTTTCATTTGAAATTCATTTCCTGAAGAGGTAACAAAAAAAAACTGTGGAAAGAATATCAACATCTGGGTGCTGCCTATATCAAACACCTTGAGCACATATCAGAACAAACATTTTGACCTGATTTTGCAGAAAGCTGAGGAGGAAGCAGTTTATTTTCCCCTAGGCGGACACATCTCATGCACCTAATGCATAAACGTTTCCATACTTTTTTATTGCAGCCTTTGCAAGTGGTTTCTGTCGTTTCAATTTGCTTTTCCAAGTCCAGAGCTCTGCTCCCAGGCGACAGGGTGCTGCGGCACACCCCACAGACTGGCTTTTTGGGCTTCAGGCATTCCTGCAGGCACGGCGTGCAGAAGCTGTGGTGGGAGAAAAGGAGGTGGTGAGACAGCCCTCTGGGCACCAGCAGTGCCCACTGCCCTTGCACGGCCGCTGCCCAAGACTCGGTAAAGAAGGGTAGAGAAGGAGCTGCTGACACCTGGGCATGAAGGGAGGAGGTGGAGGATCCCAGGCTCTCATGCCCAGCATTGTTTGCTGTTGCAGAGTGCTCTGTGCCCTCGGTTTCTGCACAGACTCGTGGAATGGTTTGGGCTACAAGGGCCCTAAAAGCCCATCCAGTGTCACCCCTGCCATGGCAGGGACACCTCCCACTGTCCCAGGCTGCTCTAAGCCCCGTCCAACCTGGCCTTGGGCACTGCCAGGGATCCAGGTGCAGCCACAGCTGCTCTGGGCACCCTGTGCCAGGGCCTCCCCACCTTCCCAGGGCGCAATTTCATCCCAACACCCAACCTCGGCCTGCCCTCTGACGGTGCGCAGCCATCCCCCCTCGTCCTGTCACCCCACGCCCGCATTCCTCAGGAGAGACGGGAAGCGAAAGTGGAAGAACGCTGGCTTCCTTTCCCCCCCGCTCTTCTTTCGTCTTCTGCCTTTCACGGACGCTCCAGGTGACCCCTGTGCCGCTGCGGGGCGCGGAGCAGCGCGCGGAGCCGCATCCCTCAGCCCCCGGGGCCCCGAG
>VZTG01002906.1:312339-364454 GCA_013397845.1 Melanocharis versteri | reverse complement strand
AGCTCCCGGGGCCGGTGCCCGTGCCGCCGCGGAGGCCCAGGCGTGTCCCGGGGCTGCTCGAGCCGGCTCTGCAACAAGTGTCCCCGGGCACTGACCGGCCCCGAGCGGGCACCGACTCGTGCCGGGGTCCGCGGCTGCCCGCGCTCGGCGCTGCTCCGGTGCCGTTGCCGGTCGCTGTGTCCGGGAGCGTTTGCGGGCGTTGTTGGCTGTCAGTCCGGCGTTTGTGGCCCCTTGGCCACCGTGGGAGAGGGCTGTGCTGTAGGAGGAGGGGGTACCTTAGGAGAAGGGTGCGTTTGCCTCCCGTTTCTCCCCTACTGCTGTCAAGGGTTTTGTACAACCGAGTGGTCCAGCGTGGCCCGAGCAGTTGGTTCCTTCGGGTGAGGTTTTGACCCTGGAGATGGGTAGGAATATTCTCTTGTCTCAACAGCAGACACTGGACTCTGATCAGGGCTTATTATCCTTGCATCTCCAGGAAATCTTGAGGTTTGGAGTCAGTGCTTTTCAGCACAGCGGCCTTGTAGCTTTATGCGTTCTGTCAGTCAGGGTGCTGCTTAAACCTATATTTATCTGTGCCTGCTCGCATCGTGAGGCTCTCCGGAGCCTGTAACCATGGATGTTGCTGCTGGGTGGGCTGCCGGCTCTGGGATGTTGTGCTGCCTGGAGCTCCGTGTGCCGGAGCAGCCCTGGCAGGGCTCGCAGGCTCGGCTCTGGCGCGGTGTGTCGGGCCGTGCGAGCCCTGGCTCGGGTGCCAAGCACGGGCACAGCCGGCGCTGGCAGAGGCTCTGGGAGCTGCAGTCTGCGAGGCCTCCATGAAGGGCTCTCTTTTCATCTGGGCACTTCTGACCCTGACGTGTCTCACGTGTAGCCAAGTGCTTTGTTTGGTGGGGATGGCAGAGCTGTGGTTCTGGATCCAGCTCCTTGCCAGCACAGGGTCACTCCCTGTCCTGGAGGTCTTCTGCTGATGTGCCGGACAAAGATCTCTCTCTGCAATTCTCGTGTGCAGCTCTTCTTGCCAAGGAACAGACTCTGCTGTCTTTGTCCACAGACTTCATCCTGCACAACTTGCGGAGGAACGCGGGGAGGGAAGGGACTGCTCCTGGCCCTTATGCTCAGATGTTAATTTAGCACTCCACATTTCCTGTGATTCACAGCCTGTCTCTTGACAGGAGCGTGTGTGCCTTGGAGCAGAACTGCTACTTAACTTTCCCCACACGAGGCTGGCACTGAGCACAGCCTTTCATCAAGGAATGTTAACTGCCAGGCTGTTGATTTTGTTGTTTGTTTGTTTGCCTGGCCTCTTGGTTGTTGGTATCTTGTGTTTTGGCTCCTTTCATTCAGTTCATCTTGCTCTTAACAGTGATTTTCCTTTAACAGGAGTGTTGATCAGTGTTGTAGCAGCTGCTATTAATACTGGGTGAAAAGTCTTTTCTGAAGTGCTGTTTGAGACTGACTACATCTGAAACAATGCACTGATTTCTCTCACCTCCTCTTCCCTTGGGTCAAGACCTGGTTTGCCTTTTTATGTAGTAAACAAAGCCTGTGGTCTGCTTTTTGATCACAGGTTCCTCAGGCATTCCAGATGGAGTCTGTTGGCCTGTTAATTACCTTGGTTCTGGTAAAGCAGTGTTTGGGAGCTTCTTTTGTCACCAGTTATTTCAGCTCAGTGTATGAGCTCAGTGCAGTGAAAATGGAGATCAGTATATCCTTAAAATCAACTATCCCTGCAAACAAAAGCTTACATGACGTAAACACAGAAGTGGTTTTACTCAGTTCCCATAAAGCTGAAGGTGGCAGGTGTAGCTTTTTTGCCGTGAAGATCGCAGCGGTGCTTGCTGCTGCCAGCTTTCAGCTGGAGTTTGGGCTGTGGTTTGCAGCAGTCAGGAGCGGGTCCTCTGGAGGTGGCTGTGGGGCTGCGCTGGGGGGACCAGCAGGAGGAATGTCAGTGGCTGTCAAAAGCCTAGAAAGTGTTAGAAGTCAAAAGGCAAAGTCAATAAACCTGCTCAGCCTAGGGCCTGTCCTGTGCCTCAGTGTGGGCTGGAGCCTGCCCCGCTCTGTTGTCCTGAGGTCTCAGAGTCTTGTTCGGTGTCAGCTCATGGTGCTGACTTGGGCAGGGACCTGGCAAATGAGTGGGGAGTGACGGTGGAAAGCAGGACAGCGGCGTTTCTGTGGCTCCCGTGCCTTTTCGGAGTCCTGGAGAGGCTGTGAGGGAGCTGCTGCTCTGTGTTCCAGAGCCCCGAGGGGCAGGAGGTGCTGGGGACATCTGGAACATGTGCACCTGGGATGACTTGTCTTTGTTTTCAGTTTTTATTCTAGGACAGTTGCCATTGCTGAAGATTCCTAATGCCAGATACCCAACCCACTGCCAAATAACCATGAAAGAGAGGAGGTAGCTGTCCCCAGCGCGAGGGAAAAACTGATTTCAATGGATACAAAATATAAAGACGATTTATTTAGGAAGTATGTACAGTTCCACGAATGCAAACTGAATGCCTCTGACAACAAGCAGCGTCCCATTAACGATGAGTACTTGCGAGTGGCAGCGGCAGCCTTGCTTTGCCTTCCCAAAATTGATCCCTTTTATAGATTCCGGTTGATAAAATTTTACGAGATGGCTGAAAACTCGCTGAGATCTGTGAAATCGTCAAGTTTGCATTGTCTCCATAGTGCATTCAACATGCTTGAGACAGTTGGAATTAATCTCTTTCTGTACCCCTGGAAAAAGGAGTTCAAAAACATTAAGGTAAGACATTTTTTATGTAGCCATAGTGAGAACATGATTTATTTTTCTTTCTGTAAGCACATTTCATGCATTTCCTTTAAAGGTTTCTCTTTTTTCCCCATTTATAGTGTGACACATATATACATATTTCTCTATATACAGTTGGTAAACAGAAGCCATAGGAAAGTTTCTGTGTAAAATAAGTGAAGCTGGTGCTGATGAGAGTATCCCAAGAGTAGAAGTACAAGCACTGTCTGTAATTAGAATGTGTGTAAAGCAGGAGAAGAGCTTATTTAAGGTTGTTGTTCAGCCTCCCGTGCTGCACTGTTTTGTTTCTACTTGGAGAGGCTTTCACTATGCTGAGTGGTCAGGCTGGATATAAGTTGTGTGATAATGGTGAAGGAACATCTGCAAAAGAATTGTTTTCAGAATATCTTTTGACAGTGCTCAGTTCCTGATGTTTTGGTTTTAAGGTGCTTTCCAATGTATCTACCTAAGGCAGGTTCCCAGAGGGAAAAGTGGGAACTCACTGCTGGGCTTGGGTGCTGAAGTCCCATTGGGAGCTTTGCGCTGCTGAGTTTTGTGTTTTATCTGTTTCCTGTGATGGGCACACTGCTCCTGCCTGCACTCAGAACTGGCTGAACTGGGCTAAGCACATCCCTCAGGCGTGCCAGATGCTGAGGGTATTTCAGCTTGCAGAAACTCATGTCTCTGCTTTTGGGGCTCTTTTAGTGGAAGTTGTTGAATTAATATTGAATTAAATAAAACGGACATTTGAAACTGTATAGTAACAGTACACAAAAAAATGTGCACCTCAAGTATATTTAAAGCTGAATTGGAGTTTGACATTCCTGCAGTAATTCTGAGTTCCTGTTAGCTCCAGTTTGTCCCTGGGTGGGGCAGTTCCCAAAATCCTGGTCTTTTTGCCTTTCATGGTAGACTTTCTGTAAATTCAAATATGTCCGGTATGCATGAAAGTTAATGTTAGTGCAGAACAGAGTGATTTAAATCACCAGGGAGGACATTATGCTAATCAGGATTTTAAATTGAATGAACACTCTCCTACTTTGAATTTCCCTCATGTGGAATTTCCATCTGCTGAGCAGGAGGGATGCAGAAATCGAGCTCATCTTGCCAAGGCAGTTGCATGTGTTCAGAGTCGTTATTATTGCATTTAATTATATGGTCTCTGTCACTGAATTATCTGAACATCTAGTCCACCACTGAATTTGTAACCTAGTTTTCCTTTTATCCCCCCCCGCCCCCCTTAGACCTACACTGGGCCCTTTGTTTATTATGTAAAGTCTGCTCTAACTGAAGATGATGTAAGGCAGATTCTGAACTACATGGGCTACGTCCAAGAACTGGGAACAACGTTTAAGCTCAAAGAGCAGGTGGACGCCATTCAAGTGAAAATGATTTCATTTGAGCTCTTTCTGGCCAAAGTGGAATGCGAGCAGCTTCTGGAAATCCACCTGCAGGTGAAGGATAAGGGTTATTCGGAGATCGATGTCATCAACGAGCGCAAGAACAGCAGCGAGGACGTCCGAGGCTGCTCGGAGGCCATGAGGCGGCGCCTGGAGTGCAAGGAGGCCCTGAGCACGTCCATGGCCCGCATGGTGCTGCAGAAATCCGCCAGCGAGCGCGCCTCCAAGGACTACTTCAAGCCAAAGGTGAGCAAGCCTTCCAAGTCAGTGGATACGTATGACAGTTACTGGGAAAGCAAGAAACCACCTCTGATGAGCTCGCTGAGCCTCAGGAAGGAGCCCATTTTGGTCGATGCAGAAGATGACATTAAAGATGAAATTATCCGTCCGTCGCCCTCTCTGCTGACCATGTCCAGCTCCCCACACGGGTGTTCAGATGAATACTTGCCAACTTCCTCTCATCACAATGGCATGCTAAGAACAAATGTCCCTTACAGCTCCTATTTTTCTGCTCAAGAGGACTTAGATTTATATACTGACCCCGATTCTAGAAGTATGTTAAATTTTAAAAGACAAGACGCTATTAAGCCTGATGTATGGCTGTTAAAAAGTGATGCCAACCCTGTTTACCACAAACGCACCCATCTAGCCAAAGAGACAGCTTCCTCCAAGTGCCAGAACTGTGGCATACCTTGTGGCGCTTCTGTTTGCCAGAAGTGTGACAATCTGTTCGGCTCGAGGCAGGAGTACCCAGCAGTGAAACAGAGCTCCTACTCAATCAAAGCCCTCCCAAGCGATGGCTTGTCTCCCGCCTCGGCTCTGAGGGAGAAATCTCAGTACACATCACAGACTCAGAGTCAAGACAGAGCTGCTCAGTTCAGTTCCAAGTCCAAGCCTTCGGGCACCTCGCGCTGCGGCTTCTGCAACCGCTCGGGAGCCGCCAACACGTGCACGTTCTGCTCCAAGGTGTCCTGTGACTCCTGCCTCAACGCCTACTACTACGACCCGTGCTGTAGGAAGAGTGACCTGCACAGGTTCCTGCCCAACAACCAGTTAAACTATAAATCATCCCAGCTGTCCCACGTGGTTTACAGATAGACTGGATGAGTCTGTTCGGGAAGGGAAGGAAAGGGGGAGAGGAAAGGGCTATCCTAACTAATGTTCTGACTCCACGCTGACCTCTTGCCAAAATCACACGTCCAGATATTTGGAACCATGGTTCAGTGATCAGGTGCCAGTTCTTGATTTTTGTGGCTTCACAGATGCTGCAGATCCATTAGATTTCATGCTGCTATAATTTAGGTAACTCCTAAATGAGCATTGCTTTTCAACTTAAATGGGGGAGAAGAGCACATTTTTCCTTAAAACTTGGCAGCTGTTGTATTTTTAAAAAGTGACATCATATCTTCCTATTATGTCACATCTTGCCCAAATAAAACCAGGCAGTGTTTGAAAATAAAGTCAGAGAATTAAGATTCTCATTTTCTATGAGTGATGAAACCACTGCCAGTTTTTGATAAAGTATGACTTCAAATGTGCAGGAAATATGCGAATGGCTTGTTTTGCCAACAAGGACTATTTTTTGATGTGTGTCTGCATTTCTTGATCTCCGAAATGCAAACACCACAACCTCTCTTCCTTTTGTCTTTGTTTCCTCCTTCTCCCCTTCTCTCCTGGTTGTTTATCTCGAGCTTATATAACCTGAATCTGGACAATACGTGCTTTATTTTCCGGTGTTGCCAATATCATCCTCCTGGGTTTCACTGTATGGTATTTTAAAGAGGTGATCCTGTATCCGTGTCACTCAGGTGATGCCTGGAGTGTTGTCCTCTCAGATGAGTGTCCATTTTCTTTCTGTTGCACATGTTTTAAGTACTGTTCTTTGTACTGTAAATAGGTGATTTGGAAACAGTTTATTTTTAATAAATATTTAATATGTTGAGTTCTTAAAAGTGGTAGAATCATTATAGCTATGAAGTCTCTCTGGGTTATTTGTTCAGGTGACTTTTTGTTTTTCCTTGTACTGTATTTCATAGCTTATTATAGCCACTGTGGCAGAATGATGTTCTTGGCTCTGATCAATTCTTGGGTTTTAATCTCACTTTTTTTTCCCCTCTGATAAGGCTGCTGCTCGTCTGAGTGGAGTCTTGTCTAAGAATTGCAGGATTTTGCTCTCAGTGCACGCTTTTTCTTTGTGGTTATGGAAATTGTAAGTATCAATGTTCTGCTTGCTTCCAAATTCACTGCCAATCTGTCTGTAGTGTAGTCCAGCAAGTAAAGCACTGGCCTGGTTAAAAATCAGAGCTCATTTGTGACTCCTGTTCAAGTGAACCCATCAGTTATGGATGTGAATCAGATAATAACCCTTGTCTCTTGCTGTAGCACTTGGGAACCCTGGCTGAGAACCAGGACTCCCTCGTGTTGGGCTCTGTACAGTTTGACACCCAAACACCACCCTGGTTATGAATAGACTTTAGTTTTTTATTAAAAGAAAACCCCTAAGAATCCTAACTCCCTTATTCCAACTATAGCTAGTTAGCACAAAGTATCAGGCAACCTAATCTGACGTGCAGAATTAAATGTGTTTAAAATATCTGTAAAGAACTCTAGCTGAGATGTAAACTATGTAGTCCACTTTGCACTGAAATGATTCACTTCGGGGTTTTTAATCACTGTTAGAGTCTAGGCTTCTCAACATCAATGTCCATCACTCCCTGTGTGACAGGAACATGCATGAATGATCGTTTGTCTTACATTTTTTGGGGTGGGGGGAGGGCTTCAGGTAGGTAGAGGGGAAAATTACATAGGCTAGTGTTGTAAAATAGCTAAAATAATTTTAGCCATAACTGGGTGTCAGAAGCATTATGGAAATAAGATGAAACCTGGGTCTTACAGAGGGCTGAGAACAATAAGTTACTGTCCAGTTTGCACTAAGAAACAAAGTGAACGGCGTGTGTTTAACAATCAGGGAAATTCTGAATCAAGGAACTGCAACTGAACATAATGTCAAGGGCAAGTACTGCCTTGCTGACCCTGAAGGTTGGGGTGAATATTGTTTAAGTGAACGATTTTAAGGTTTTCAATCTTGTATGTTTTTTATAAATATATATATATATATAAATATGACACAGATGTAGATACATTATGTATATAGTGAAGAATTTAAAAACAAATTTACTATTAAAATGCAGTCTAAGGGTGGTTTTCATTTGGTGGTTATTTGGGTTTTGTTCACCTTCTGCAGTGTCATGCCTGTTTGGCTGCTCTACGGTGTATCTTCTAGTTCACCAGTTCAGTTTCCATATGGCTCCTCACACTACAGTGAATAACAAAAACTGTGATGCCACGTAATTTTTACGGTGACCAGGGCGGGGGCTATACCTGCTCTGAAAAAGAAGTCCTCTGTATATATGTCATGGAACCCTGTAGTACAAACCTGTGTTGAATTGAAGTGATACCATGCTCTATTTTTGTGTATCTTACTGTATGAGGTTGCTGTGATTGATACAGTAAAATATATGCGAATTTAAAATGCAGGTGTTTTGCATCTGATTTGTTTAAATTAATTTATGTTTTGGAGGAATTTAAAAATAAAGAGGCCTTTAAGAAAAGGCTTAACTCTTTTCTTAAAGTGGCGTGTGCATGTAGCTGTCTGTTCACCACTGCGTTTGCATGCCGTGAGCTGGTGCTCGGAGGGGTCTGGGGGCAGGAGGGTCCCTCCCTCGTGTGGCTCTGCTTCCCGGAGCTGGGAGCACAGGGTGCAGCGCTTCTGAAACAAATCCTGTCCGTTTGGCAGCCCGAGCAGCATGACTCAGGGTTCATGGCGCTGTGAGCCGGCCCGGCAGCGCTCTGCAGCGGGCTGGGCCGGCGTGGGGCTGCCTCCCTGCATCCCAGCCTTGGCTCTCCCTGCCCCTTCCCTGAGGAGCTTCCCGAGGGAAGCTGCATCTCCCAGAAGATGTGTGGTACTGCTGAGGCACATTTTGGCACTTGAATTAGGCCTTCTGGCTCCTTCTGCATCCTGCTGGCTCCAGAGCAGGATAACTCCTCAAGTTCCAAACTCGATCATTCTTTTTGTTTGTTCCTTGTGTTAAAGCATGTCAGGTGAATGCTGAAATGCCTGAAGTGCCTTTTCTGCAAATGTTTTGTGATCTGTTGTGGTTACTGGAAATACCAGTGAGGATTATAAAAATCAGGCTCCAGGTAACTAAAATATTCTAGGAGGAAATCTTGCCTCACACTGTGATGCTTCTTGAGCTGACGTATTTATGGTGCATTTAAAACAAGCCTGTAAGCTGTCTTGCTGTCTGACATCTCTGATTACAGACCTCTAAGCTTGTTTGCTGCGTCTTTGGCTTTCAACAGAAGCTTAAAGGTTCCATACACGGTTAAGTAGTTTAGATTTGATGGTTTGAACTGACAGCTCCTGAAAGTCATTTTCTGGAAGATGACTCTGGGTTACGAGCATTTAGTGCACATTGCTAACTATGCTGCAGAATGTTTTTAGTGGAAGAGGTTCACCTTTCCAGTATTTGTTTAGAAACAGGAGCTGATCCGAGCATGGTGATAATTGATACACTGCCAGAGAGACTGGAAGAAAAGCAGGAGGTGACTCTCGATGTACCTGGTTTGGCTCTGAAATCAGGCTGAATTAGGCCTTTTAGCATGATCATTACCGTGGTATCTCAGCAGCAATTGAGTTGGGCTGCAGATGTCCCTGTTTGTTATTTGTGAAGGGTGCTCTGTGATTCCTCCTGAAAGTCATGGAATGTGGTTGTGTCTGTTCAGGATTGTAAGTACTTCTCTTTTTTACAGTTGATCACATTCCCCTGGAAAAGGTTTTCTGTAACTGGTCTTGCCAGTCTGAAAATGTAGGGGCAGGGGATCAGTAACTGAGTGGGTTTGTGGTTTTGTACTCCTGCACCCCGCTGTGAAAAACCGGCTCGGGGCAGCGTGAAAACGAACAGGATGCAGCGCATCTTACAGTGCCGGGAGCAAGGCAAAGGGTTAAAGCCTGTGCTATGGCAGCAGCACCTTTACCTCCCAAATCCTGCAGACATGCCACAGGATGGAAGCTCCTCCATGTGAGGTGTAGGAGAGGCAGGGAGCAGCTGCTGTGCTCGGCAGCCGTGCTGCACAGCTTTCACCGTGCCGGTGTGTGCGGAGCAGGGCTGCTCCTCGGGCCCCGGGGAGATCCCGGCACGGTTTGTTCTGGGATGGTTTCTCGGGCCCCGGGGCGATCCCAGCACGGTTTGTTCTGGGATGGCTCCTCGGGTCAGCCCGGGGAGATCCCAGCACGGTTTGCTCTGGGATGGCTCCTCGGGCCCCGGGGAGATCCCAGCACGGTTTGTTCTGGGATGGCTCCTCGGGCCCCTGGGAGATCCCGGCACGGTTTGTTCTGGGGCGGCTCCTCGGGTCAGCCCGGGGAGATCCCAGCACGGTTTGCTCTGGGGCGGCTCCTCGGGTCAGCCCGGGGTGCGGATCCCTGCGCCCAGCTGCGTGAGGCAGCTCCAGTCCTGGGCTGGCCGTGTGCACTGTGGGGTCACTGACTTATAACCAGCGATTTACAGCAATTTACAGCAAAAAGATTACAGGTGGGGCAATCCCCATCATTCCTGGCTGTTCCCCTCCTGCGCTGCTTCTGCTGCTTTCTCGGTGGAACAGGCTCTGGGAGCTCGGGCATTGCGATGAGCTGTTGCCTTTTTGGAACCAGCTGCTTTGCTGCCCTCACCTCTGGAGAAGCAAGGAGTTTCTGAAGGAGGGCGGGCACTGCCTTGCTCAGGGGTGCTGCCGGTTGGTTCCTGCCGTTTGTAGGGCAGAGTTGCTCCAAGCTTGTCCAGACGCAGGCAGAATGCTCCCCGCTCCGGCCGTGCTGCCGCAGAGGCCTCGGGAGGGCCGGGTTTGTGTTTCCTCTCCCCGGGGAGCAGCGGGGTCGGGGGCTCTGGTCGCTGCTGCTCCGAGGGGCACTCGGTGCCCCGCTCCCCGTCCTCCCCAGCTGGCAGCAGCAGCTCTGGCTCCCTGCTGCTGAGGCAGAGCAGAGGGGCTGTGAAAGTCATCGTGACACCCAGCAGCTTCCTGTGTCAGCCATGGGCTTGCAATGAACGTGGAAAGGCTTTGTGCAGAAAAAAGGTGGACAGGTGGAAATGTTCCAGATAAAAATGAAACAACTTGCTCTGATTTTTTCTTTTTTTTCCTTGACATCAAGAAGAAATTTCTCTTCCAGCATTCAGAGTCTGGGAGGCACTGAAGTAATTTTGCAGGGAACTTTACATGAGGTTAGAGATTGCTTTAATTATTGATATTTCTTATTGATGAGGTGTTTTCTGAGTGCTGCAAATCCTGAATGTGAGTGGTGGTGATTCTGGAGCTTCTGCTCAGGCTGGGCTTTATCATACACAGTTCCTGCTTTGAGATGTGGATGTGAAATACCTTCTGACTTGGGTAGTAGCTCCCATTTGTTTTTCCTGTCTTATCTGGGCTTTGAGTTAATTCTGCACTGTGCGGGTCTCTGCACTGAAGGCAGTGTCAGAGTTCCAATAGCTGTAAGTGGTGCAGGAGCAGCCCTGGCAACTTGTGTGTGGCAGCTGCTTCTGCTGTTGTGGGTGTGGGGCTGTCATGCTTCCTGCTTTAGAAGTCATTCTCATGATAGTCATACTGTTCTGCGATTTTTCATCATCAACCTGCTTTAAAAAAAGAAAAAGAAAAATCAACCCACAACTGCTCATCAGCTCCTTAGAGAAAAATGCTTTCTCCCAAAGTGTAAAATCTGCCCTGTAGCTTTGTGTCAAGGTGCTCGAATTTAACTGTTTTACCTGGAATTTTCACAGGCTCCTTTCTGAGGCGTGGCCGGCTCTGGTGAGCTGCCTTTGCTGAGGCAGCAGTCTCTGTGTGACTCCATCACTGCACGTGTGTAAACCCCAAACACATAAATGAGCTGTTAGCGAGAAGGGATGCTGCCATCCAGCAAGTCTGAGAAGGAGCAGCCTGTTTACATCTCAGTGCACTTTTCTGACTGATACATCCCTGGTGAACAGGACAGTCTGGGATGGAGAGGAGGCCTCCTCCTCCTCCTCTCCCTGTGCCACCGGGAGCCTGGGTGTGCCCACAGAGGAGCGGCTGTGTGGATCTGCTGGCCACAGCTTGCATGGGCTGGCTCGGTGGCAGGAGCAGAAGGGGACAAGGACAGCACCTGCCTCATCTCCTGTTCCGAGTCTGTTTCCTCAGCTCAGGGCCAGCCTTTGTGTTTTGAGGGGTCGGCTTCGCACTGCTGTGAAACGCCTCCCCAGGAACTCAGTTACCCTTGGGGAGTGCTGGTGGAGGCTCTTTTATCGGTCCTGGGATGTGCAGTGAGGGGAGAAGGCCATTTCCAGCTCTTTTTGCTTTATACTTTGTTCCTGGCCCTAAAAATGCAAATGTCTGTAGCATTGTTTCCCGCGGTATTAATTGAGATGTGCTCTCAGAGCTGTTCCCAGCCTGCTTTATATGCTGGCTTTGGGCCACCTCAGCAGAAATCAGTGGGCTGTGTGCATATGTTCTGCTTCTCCTTTTTTGGGGAGAGTGGGGGAGAGGGGCTTGGTTCCCCACGCTGTGCCTCTCACTCCTGGAGAAGTAAAAGCCCTCTTAGAGCAGCTACTGTTGCATCTTCTGCTGTGACTAAATTCTCATTCTTCAGACCCCAACGGCAGAAGCTGCTCTGAGGGATAATGCCAATGGCAGGAGGGGAAGGAGCTGCCTGTGTTTCTGCTCTGCTGTGAAGTCCTGTGCAGCAGCCATGGATGGCACTCTGGGGCTGGTCACTGCTGGTCACTGCTGGTCGCTGCTGGTCACTGCCTGTGCCCGCTTTGTGCTGGAGGACAGAGCACGGTGGCACTGGCTTGGGACAGTGAGATCAGCTCGGCCAGCTGGAAGGAGATTTATGAACAGCTGCTGCAGCAAACCCAGGGGGTGAGCAGGNGAGGCGCTGCTACTTAGGAGAGCAGGGGCGCGCTCATCGCTCCCCCACCGGGTAGCGCAACAGCCCTTTTCAGGGCTAGAGCTGCAAATCCTCCTCAGGCACCTACTGCCCAAGGTCCTCCGCCGGCCTGCCGGGCGATTCACAGCAGCCAGGCGGGAGCGACAGGTTGGAAGTTCAGTTTAAGGAGTAAGATGGAGCCTTACTAGGATACTGTGGCAGAGCAGTATCCTAACTCAGGAGTGGTGTTTCCTGCCATGCAGATTGTTACAGACACTGCTTCCATGTAGATGAGCTGGCATCTTGGGTCTTGTGTCAATAGGGATCCAAGGAAACTTTGTACCTTGTTTAAGGAGATGTTTCACCTGGTGTCTGCCCCATGCCCTGAGAAGGGTGCTGGAGGCTGTGGTGCCCCACAGAACCAAAGGGACAGGCTGCAGGTGCTGCTCCAGGACAGAGCTGGGGAGGGGTTAGCTGAGCAGGATGCTGTTAGACTCTGTCACCCACTCCTAGGTCTCCTGTGGAGAATTTCAGCCTGAGAACACAAAACCTCTTCATGTAAATCAGTAACAGAAAGAAGACTTAGAATGGGTGACTACTGGAGGGTCAAAGAGCATGTTTGGTCTGTGTGTGGTCCTTGTCCCACCAGGGAGAGCTTTGCATCTTCAGGGATCAAACTTGACAGGTCAGTCACAGAAATCCCTTTTTCCCCCTTTCTTTCTCCTGCATATCAATATTCAGGTAGAGAAGCACTGACTCATCTGGAATGTGTTCTCTCCTCCGTGGATCACAGCTGGGCTCGGGGAAGAGTCTGCCATGTGGAGTCTTCCAAACCTCCCTTCACTTGGACTCTTCTAGGACTTCTGCCTCCTTCAGTAATCAAAGTCTGATTCACTTTCCGTTGTGACTCGCCAAGTCTTGGACTACTTAGAGGCATATCAAAAATTAAAATAATCTCTTTTGACAGCATTGAAGCCCGTGGTGTTTGAATCTTTGATATGAAGATTTCTCCTGCTTGGAGAATAGCTCATTTTTAATGCTGTGAAATAGAGCATGATAACTGTGCTGCTGTCTTTACTACGGTGAGCATTATGTGCTGCTGCTTATTAAAATGATGCTCCTGTCCAAGAGCTTTCTTTCACAATGAAAGAAGGTGCAGTATTCAGATACTGGTGACTCACACCAAAAACTTTCGGCACAAATTTGTCTTTAGTGTAGATTTTCTGCCTGCAGCTGGAGTTAAATTCTTTCTCCCTGGTTCGGTGCTCACAGCTTCAAATGCAACCTGTTAAATGTTGCAATGGTCCAGATACCTCTGGGACCTGTTGTCTTGCCCTGGTCTTGCTCTGCAGGGGGTTTGCAGTGCAATGAGAAGCTGAGGAAGAATTTTTGAGATATGCTAAAACACTGTGAGGTCTATAAACATGATTTGAGGGGAAGAAAGATGGGAGACCCTAGGAAGCAACACACAGCTGCAGAAGTGCAAAACCTACAAGATTTTGCCACCAAGAACTCGGTTTGCAGGCAGGATCAAACAGAAATTCTCCTGCTGTAGTGCAAGCCCAGGCACAATCCCTGTATTTGCCTCCCGGTTGCTCCTGAGTCTGTATCTCAGGGCAGGTTGTAGGCATCTTCTGGTACGTTTCAGTGCATGACGTAAAAATCCTTTCTTTCCTTTCATTGTACTTCCTGCTTTTCAACAGGCTCAAAGCCTGTTGGCAAAATGAGTTTTACTGAGCACAAGTAGGATGCTCACATGTCTTTGGAGTGAATGTGGATTTGACACTGATTTGATTCTGCTTTCTCTGCCTGCAGCTTATCACTCAGGCTCTCCAGTGAAGGACGTTATTTCCTCAGTGGAATATTTTCCATACGACTAAATAATGGCCAGGGGCTGTGATTTTTGTGTCAGTGCTCGGCACTGTGGGTTTCTGCTCAGAAATCGGATGGACATGTGAGAAGTAGTCCTAAAAACAAGCTCTGCATTGTTCAGAGTGACAGGGTAAAATGAAGTGATGGGGTATTTTTATTTCCATGGCACTTAGAATTTGTCTTTTTCTCCCCAACAAAGCTTGAAGTCACAAGGAGATTCATTCACTGTCAGCAGACACCTTCCCTGTCAAACTGAAAGTCACGTCCCAGTTTCGCCATTTGCAGTCCCTGGAACGTGGTGCTTGTGAAAAGCAGCAGCTCAGCTGCGGGATGTTCGGATCTCCCCCTCCTCCCGAGGGAGCAGGAGCTGTCCCTGGAGCACTGAGGCAGCTCTGCCCCAGGAGGACCTGCGTGAAGGGGCCCCGGATTCCCAGTTGTGTTTTGTTGAGAGCTGCCCTGCTGGCAGCAAGCAAAGGGGTTTCTGAGTGGGGTTGTGATCAGGGAAATGTTCAGTTACAAACCTGGGGCGCCAGGCTGGCCTAGGGACCCATCATCGAGGCACTGTCTTGTAATCACAGCTTCATTCCAAAAACAAAGGCTGGCTCCCTAATCTGTCTGGTTTGTGCTGGGGAGGACTGATTGCACGTGGTTAAACCTGATCTGTGCAACAGCGAGAGGAACTGAGGGGACAGAATTAATGCCAGATAAAACCACAGGTGTGGAAGGCTCATTTAAAACTGTCAGGCTGTGGAGTAAAGAAATGTGGGAAAGCAATTACACCAGTGCCAAGAAGTAGAATGAGTAGGAAGATAAGGGGAGAAAGTTATTGGCCTGACAGTCCTTCAGAGAAGAGGAGGAAAAATTGGCTTAAAAATTGAGCCTGATAATGGTGTCTGATTACTACACACAGAAGTGACTTTTCCTTGAAATACTAGTTTTATAGTCTAATGCAGAAAAGCTAGGTAGCAGCAAAGAAAGTTGATAGATATCAAAGGGAATATTAATTAGGAACAATTTGAAAGTCTAGCTAAAGATCTATTTAAATTGATGCATTTTTAATGGAAATTAATCTTCAACGTGTTTTCCTGAAATGAAATAACTTGATAAGATACTGAGTCTGTATGTGTTCCAAGTGGACTTTGAACATTAGAAAAGAATAAACCAAAAATTAAAGGAATTCACCGCGGGGTGGGAGGCACAGAGCCCTTCCCAGCAGTGCTGCTCTCAGGGCTGGGAAACACGCAGAGCTGGGAGACAGGAGGGCTTGGTGCAGGTTGCTGTGTCTCTGCACGGTGTTTTGAGCGTGATCCAGGTGTTTTGTAGGGTGTTAAGGAGAGCACAGGCTGTGTGCAGCTCGGTGCCAGAGGGGTTCTGTTCCTGTGTGTGCTGTGGGCTCTGGGGCTCGCACTGCCAGGCTGAGCTGGTTCTGCTTTGCAGGGGAAGGGGAGCCGTGGTGGATGTTGGTGGATCTGGCTGCACACGTGCAGCGATTTTGCAGAAAATGAGACTTACAGGTCTGATGGGTCCCGTGTACGGTGGCAGCCCAGAGGTGTGTTGTTCTTTCCAGTTTTGCTGGGAAAAGCAGGCAGGTGTGAGGCATGGAGGAGACACCACAGTCAAGGCTGTGCTATATTTGGCCAGAAATGGCTGAAGTAAAGTGCTCTTTGATCAGAGCACATCTGTTTCTTTGAGATAACCTCCTGGAACACAGGGACCTTTGCATCGTTCACACCCCCAGCCCTTATCCTGGCTGTGAAAGAGCTGAGAGCTGGAGGAGTTTCCTCTGCAGTGATGTTTAAAGGCAGCTGTCAAGGGTCCTGCTGTGAGCAGGATAACCACAGGCTCTGTGGGTGGTTCTTTGCTGCTTTGAGTGCTGCCTACTTATATTTGGGGTTTATGCCCTCTGCTTTCCAGGCTTTCAGCCAGGCTTCCACCACCACGGCTAACTCTTGAGTCCCAGCATCAGAGTCTGCTCCAGGACCTGCAGTTTGTTATTCCACACATTTCCCTGCTCCCCTCTGCTTCACTCTCTTCCCTGAAGTTTGCTGTAGGGGGTGAGGTGCCCTTCGTGGCAGGGGAAGGTGGAGAGGGAGCAGCCTGGTTGCTGTGCTGAGGCCGGGTGAGACCCAGCTCCCAGGGAGGCTTTGCAGTGCCCTGTCAGGCTGCGGAGCTGAGCAGGGCTGACAGCCTGGAGAGGATCCTGAGAGTTAAGGGTTAAACTCTGGCCAGCTGGACTTTAAGTAACAGGCAGCATTCAAAGCAGAGTGGACAAGTGGGATGTGAGAAGCCAGAATATGCAGGCACTGGGAATTGTGGGTGGCACTGAAAAGCCAAATACATGAACAGAAATATATATATTTAATATATATTTCCGTTACAGTCACAAGCACAAATTGTGAGGGGGGAAGTGCATCTCAAGAGCAACATATGTGTTACCTCATGCCTCCAGCTAAGTATACAAGCATGGGAATAGTGCCTACTTAACATAAAGCTGAAAGTTTGGTGTACAGATGGTAGGAAGTTGGGCAACAGCATGTGTAGCTTGGGTCTGTCCTACGTGAATGCCATCACCTAGCATTGTTTCTTGCTAAATGTCACCCTTCAGATCTGTCCCTGACCCACTTGCAGAGATGCTGAGCTGCCTCTTCAGTGCAGGAGTGCTCAGGAAATTATGCGTGTGTGACCTCAGCTGGGCTAGGGGAGAATCTAGTGACGATAAAATCAGACGAGAACACAAAGCCGTGGGAGAGATATGGGTGGATAAAAATCAGCCAGTGGGCCTGAATCTTGTCAGACAAATGTGGGGTTTCTCCCTTCCCTTTAAGGTCAGACACAGGAAGCGATGGACACAGACACCTGTGAGTCACTTGAGAGTGAGGCACAACAGACTGATGGGTCGGATTAGCAGGTACAAAATGTGCCTGGGAGGTTCTAAAGAAGGAAATGTGACTGGCGTGCTGAAAAACTCATTGCATGCAGATTTCAGAGCCGTGCACAGACAGGTAATGAGCAGAACCTCCTACCACACTGTGTGAGATAAATACTGTTAATGCTGTTTGCCGGTGGGGAACAGAGGCCTGGGGAGGTGACATGATTCATGAAAAGCGAGTGCAATAGAACTGGAAGTAATGCTTTCCAGATTAATTTCATTAGTGTGATGTACTGTGACTGCTTTGGTACATCCCTGCTCCAGCCAAGTAACCAGAGGGTACTGAGGGGAGGAGGCTTTACAGAGATCCTCACTCTACATTCAGGCAATTTTTTTCAGAATCTTCCCCTGCGCCTATTTATGGTGATTGTTTTTGTCTTAATAAATCTGACCAAGCCCATCTTTCAATCTGCTGTGATTGAGGTCAAATGTTAGGAGCATGCTTTTAGGGAAATATTTTTGCCCTCATTGATTGTGTTGAGCTCTGTCTGTTCCAAAGCTTAGGACACTGTCTGCTTTATGAATGCAATTAAAGTCAGTGCTTTGAGCCTCTGCTGTCTGTTTGCTCTCTAGAATTAAATGTTCTTGTGGTCTGAGGGGAAGCCAAGAGTGGTACTATGCAGCACTTTAGCTGCAGCTACCTGGTTTGGAGACCTCTCAAACTGATCTTCACAAGTTTTCTGCCAAGTGGGGGCAATACTGCTTTCCTAAGGTGCCCTGCTCACGCAGGCAGTGCAGCTGGGAGGTGACTTACACAGTGACTTCCCATGCTGAGGGGGGACCCTTTCACAGGGCTGGGCTATTTCTGGTCACCCTCACACCCATGACTGTGTCCCCTTTTGCACAGGGGTCTGGATTTCCATCTCCTGCTGACGTGCTGGAGTGCCCTGCCAGGCGCTTCCTCTGGCTCCTCACGCTGCTCCCAAACCTCCTGTTCCCAGGTGAGCTCTAATTCCTCCTCTCCATCCTGTTACTCTGCTGCTCACCTGCTTGGGAGATGATGGAAAGGACACAGGTCTGAAACACCGTCAAGGGCAAGGCTGCCCCCAGAGTCTCCACCTTCCCTGACCAGCACAAAGTGATTATTCCAGCCCTTCTCTTTCATGAACAGTTTTGATAACATGCTTTTTTGAGCACAATATCCTCAGAGCTGTTTTGCCATTTGAGCTCTGGATCCCTGCTCCCTGTCACTTTATTTTTGCCTCTCCTGGATTGATTACTGAGAGCAATTTGCGGTGCCTGGCACTTTATTCATCAGGAACAAACCAGGGATACAAGAGAGAAAAGTATTCCCATCCTCTTTGTAGGAGGCTGAGCAATGTGCTTTCAAATCTCTTCTCTGCACACCCGTGCTGTCGTTGATTCATGTCTCGCCTTTGTCATTTGCATACAAATGACTGTGGCCCCTCAGGCTGCGGCTGAGCTCCCTGCCCGTGCACGGAACATGTTCTCACTCTGTATCTGTCACTGCTCCTTAATGAAAAACCTCAACATCTCTTCTCTTGCAGTGTCCGATAACGCTTCAATTTCCATTTGCGTGTTGCTGGCTGATTTTCTGGTTAGACTATGATAAATAAAAATTAAACATTCAGAATAGATCTCTGGCTAGTGATGTTAACATGTTTTGGAAGTTTAAATTATGCCTCATAACACTGGTGCACTTACGAATTCTTGCGGTCGGTGCCTTCCAGCACAGGGGCAGAGCCACAGGGCAGGAGGTCCAAACTCAGCCAGACTTCAGTGCTTCTCAAAGTCTCATCTTCTCATCTCTGACACTGCCAGAGTTTGCTGCCAGCATTTCAGTGGGGTGCTCCCGGGAAAGGGTCCTGTGTCTGGTGGTGGGCTGGTGGTTTCTCAGAGGCAGAGGGGTACGAGTTTCAGGTTTCTCCCACCATCTGGAGTTCAGAAATGCTAAGCCAAGGCTGGGCAGGGACACCACAGGGCACGTCTGCCAGGAGCAGCTGGGCTGCACTGTTCCTTCCTCACCTGGTGCAGGAGTGACACCACATCCCCACGGAGCAGCTGGGGAGCAGGAGAGGCGGCCCCGGGGCAGAGCAGGAAGATCTGGCATGTGCACACCTGAGTGTGCGTGTGCACCTCTTCCCCCTGCCAGCTTCCCTTGGCTGAAGAAGAGTCCAGATACACATTTTGGAGAACCACAGTAATTTGATTTTTTTGTTTCCATTTTCAAGTTCCTTGTAAGATAAAGAGTCCATAAGTTTCACTTCAGAGGTGGAATTTGGAATGCTTGCTCCTAGATCTGGAACCTGGCATTGTTAAAGGAGATGTTCCAGCTGCTGGAAGGAAGAAGAAGGGAGAGCTTAGAAAACAAAATTAGATGCTTGAGATAACAAAGACTACACCAACATCTCTAGGACTCACAGCAAAGAATTATGCTTCAGATCAGTTTTGGTTTCTAGAAGACAATCTGTTGGTTAATTCCCAGGTCAAAAGGACTCCTTTGAAGACTCTCTGTGCCTTGACCAGTGCCATAAAAAGCAATATTGAAAGTGTGGTGGGCCTGGGCTTGAGCACAGCTCTCCATGTGCTTAGGCTTAAGAAGAAAAAGCTGTTCCATGGACAGCCAAGCGTGTGGAGTCTGGTGTCCTGCAGGTTTGGTTTCCTGTCCCATCACCTCCATAACCCCTGGCTCCTCCATCTCTTCTGAGAAAACTCTTGCAGACAAGAAGGGAGGCAGCAAACTGGGGTCTGAGTCTGCTCCATGGCATCTCCATTAATCTTCCTCACCTTCTCAGACTTCTCCCCTGTGCCTTTCCCTGCTGCACAAACCATGTGGGAGCTAAATTATCCCAAGGACTTCAGTCCCTCTTCCAAACCTGGGTGGGAGTGGCTGATGAATGAAGTGCTGCTGGGGAGGAGCTGTGTTGTTGAGGACAGACTGAGATGGAGGTCTGTTTCCCAAGGAAAACTATGCTAAAGGAATAATGCAGTGGTGCAAATGTGCCCACAAAGTTTAGTAACTGTTGGCAGCGCAGTGTGGACTGGAAAGTGCTGCTGCTCCTGGGTGAGCTTGTGACTCTGCTGAGAACTCCCTGTCCCTTGGGGCGTCACTGAACATCATCCCTCAGGTCCCTTCCAGGTGAAAGGGAGAAAATGGGGCACATCCCTGGGGCATGGTGGGATTTTTGGGTTAACTCCGGCTGTGTGGAGAGGCTGCACAATGGGGCCTCAGACTTGGCTGAGGCCTTTTGTATTCCTGGAACACAAACAACAACTAACTTTCAGTTTTTAACAATCTCAGTGTGTATCTATTTACATAGCTGGTGAGTCCATAAATGATTCTCATGAAGCCTCTTTCACACATGTAGGTACATAAGGCTATTGCTGTGCATTTCTCCAGCTTTGGATTTCCTTTCTGAAGCAAATTTAAGCACCCGGATCCAAGCTGACCAGCAGTCCTGGCAGTATTTGGAGCTCTAAAAATTAATATGAGGATTTTCTATATCATTCCAATTTCTTACTGGCAACCAGGGGAAAGCTCTTGATGTGGAGGATATTAACAAAATTAAGTGATGGTTGTGACTCGTGTTTTGCCAAGCAGAGACAGGTCAAATGCTTTGGGTGGAAAACAAAACCCAGCTCCTGCTGGCAACAGACTCAGTGCGACAATCCCCCCACCTGCTCGTCTCCACTGTCGCTCGGAGCACGTCCTTGGAGCACCTCCGGGCTCCGCACGGGCTCCTGCCAAGCGGACCCTACCCCCACGGGGTCCTACCCGCCTTGCCGAGGGCTCAGCCGGGTCTGCAGGGGCAGGTGAGTGAGTGACAGCCTGTCTTCCTCGGAGCACCGGAGAGGGGGTGGCCAAGCAGAGGTGAAAACGAGCCCGGGAATGCTGAGGCCACGGAGTGCTGCTTTAAAATACCTTCTTGGTGCCTCAGTTTCTCTTGCGGTGAAAATCGCGGCTCCGAGATTGGTTAGTGGGGCGGGGGAAGGGGGTNCATTGAGCCGTGCGGGAGGGACATCGAGCCGTGCGGCCAGGGCAGCGCGGTGCCCAGCGGAGCTGTCCGTCGCCGGCGGTGCTGAGCGAGTGGCGGAGCCGCGGCCGCCCCGCGGAGCCCCGGTGAGTTCCTGTGGCGGGGGGGGGGGGGGGGCGGGCCGNAGCGGGCAGCGCCGGCGGCTCCTCCGGGAAAGGCGAGGCGCTGCCCCGGAGGGACACGGTGCCCCGAGCACCCCCGCGCCCGGGCGTGGGCAGGACGCGGGTCCCCGCGGGTGTCCCCGGGTGCAGCAGGGCGGGGAGCCCCGGGGGTGGCCCCGGGCTGTGGGGACGCTCCCGGGGTGCGGGGGCTCGGGGGACCCGGGGCGGCAGTGGCGGTCCGGGCTGTGAGCTCTGCTCCCCGCCGGGTCTGCCCTGGGCACCGGCGGTGGGTGTGAGTGAGTGACACGCTTTGGGGTGTGAGTGGGGTTGAACTGCTCTAAAAGAGGCTTGCGGGAGTCCCGGGTGGGTAACTGAGGCAGAAAGCAGATTTTGCTGTCTGTAGCCGGTGGGGATGGGCAGCCCTGGCACAGGAGAACCTGTGATTTTGGGTAGGGGTCCGAGGGCTGCCTGCCCTCCCGCTGCTGTCTGTCCTTCAGACCCTGAGCACTTCTCAGCTGTGCGCTTTTGGTGTTCTGTGACTTTTTAAGGCCTGCACTATTTGCTAGGTAGGCAACAGCGTCTGAGCTTCCCCTGCGTTAGGAATTGCAGAAATTGATTCCTGCCGTTGACTGTTGAAAGAGTCTGGAGGTCAGGAGAGTTTCCAGGCTCATCAGGTTTCTTCCTCCTCTTCCAGGCAGACTCTGGCTTTCTGGCACGTTTGCTGAAGAAAAGGATCTATTCAAGTCTGGAGGAGAAAAGGGCAAAACTGACAATCACACAAAATGAAATGCATGACTTTTCATGTAGACAGAGTGCATGTGATCAGGCCAGTCCAGCCATGCCAGTGCCCTCCCAGGTGCAAGACATGGACGTGGGATGTAGGTTCGGGTTTAGGTGTGATTCTTCCTGTGAACACAGGAATAAGGGCTGGGATGCAGAATACAAGGGTTTCCTCGTAATGTACCTGCGGCAGCAGCTGCTTGGAAAACTTCATCTCATTTTGAAGTCTGATTAAATTGAGGGGAAAGGAGCTTTCACAGTCTGTCTCTTCTCAGAACAGCGTCTGAGCAATGGAGCTTAAATCAAATTCAGCAGCTCTGGTGCCCAGAGACTACGTGGCCGAGCAGTTTGATGTTGAAGGGCAGCGCTGTGCTGGCTGTACCCCTGAGGACAGTCTGAGCTGAATCCCTCCCCGAGGAGTCACAGATTTAGTGTTGGTTGAGCATAGTCATGTGTTTGGAATATTTCTGGGTTGGAAGGAAACTCTTGTAGCTGTTTCTGTCAAAAACGATTGTGGATGTGTGTGGTACCTGCACTGGTATTTCTGCAGTTTGTGACTCTCCAGTAAGGGTGACAGCAGAGAGCAGGCTGTGCAGGCTTCCCCCATCACACACTCACCTGAGGGAGCACCTTGATGGGAGTGTACAGGATCCAATTTCTGATTTACTTTTGGACACAAAATGAATAGCTCTCCTATTTCTATAAAACTGATTTATCGTCTGTGTGTCAGTGACATCAGCACACTGATCAGTGCAAGAGATGCATTTTTATCAGTTCTGTATTAGAATGAGAGATGTGTTCTTAACAGGCAGCTCAAGCACAATCATAAAAATAGGGTTTATCCTAAGTAATATGTCAGAGATAGAAAATCCTCTCCTGTGATTACTGTTCCTTTCTGCCAGCTTGATCTCACAGGACACTTGCAGCTCCCCTGATGTATTGCAGGATGGAGACCTGCCAGGGATCTGAAGGAAATCAAATCCTGCACGCTTTGCCAGTTCTCTCCTTATGCTGCATGTGTGCTGAGGAGCAGGAACAATTCCTCCCAGACTGTTTGTGCTGGGCCTTGCCCAGTCTCATCACCAGTGCAGCGGTGTGACCACAGTCCCCCCTTCTTCCCCAGCTCTGTGTTCTGAATACACAGATGCTTTGCTAAAGGCTCTTGGAGAGGTGATGTGCATGTACTGTGTTCAGCTTGGCTGCTTCCAAAGGCTCCTGAGGAAGATCAAATATGGCCTAGGGGAGAACTGTGCATTATGAGAATTTCAGGAGTGTTTTGCTCAGGTCTAAATGGAGGTTGTTTCCAATCAGGTTAATGAAGAATGTCGTTCTCATGTCCAGAGTCACTTGGTCTGTACAGGGAGATATTAATCACCCATCCCTGTACACAGACACTCTGAAAAGCACAAGAGGGTAAAGAAGATAATTTCCACTGGGCTGTGAAGCATTGAGCATCCAGGGTGTTCTGTGGAGGAGATGAACCCAGAGCCCCCTTCCACCACTGGCACTGTGTCCTCCTGCCACCCATCACACCTGAGGGCTGCCAGCTTAGGGTGTCCTGGGCTGCTCTGAGCAGCCAGTCCCTGTGTCCAAACACGCAGAGCCTGCTGCAGTCACACGTGGCCAGGGCTTGCCAAGAGAATCAAGACGCGAAGGCTGATGCTCATCAGTGAAATCTGTGGCTGAAGGAATGGTAATGAGGGGGGATTAGCAGCCTGATCCCAGCCCAGGCTGCTCAGCGCCGCAGGCAGCGTTGGCCGGAGGCTCCTGCTGGCCAGGAATGTGTCGCTGTGTCCTCCTGGGAACGGCAGGAGCTGGGCACTCCTCAGTAGCCAGAATTCTCTCACTCCCATGTGTATCTTGCTTTGCAGATGGGGAATGTGTCCAACACCTCAGTGTTCACCTCCACCCTATCGGAGAGAGAAGACCTGATCTTTGGCACTCTTTATTTAGTCTTTGGTAAGGAAAGGTGGCCTGTTGATCCCCGTGTCCCTGCCCAGCTGCCTGCCAGAGACATTCAGGCCTTTTCGGTCACTGGTGCTTCCAGAAGTGCCCAGTCATTAGCAGAATAATTAAACTGACCCTTCTCATATTACTCAAAAGTGTGATCTGGTGACTGCATTCCACTCTCAGGGGAATTGCAAGTGCCTATTATGGTTTCAAATATTTGAAATTTTGGGTAACTTTGAGGAACATGCTGTAACTCCTACCACAGCCTCCCGAGGTGAGACGGGCAAGGGCTCTGTTGGCACTACCAGCTTCAGGTCCATTGAAGGGTGTTTGGAAATCGAGCTGGCCCTTGATTTCAGCAGGAGCTGGTAAAGCTAATAAAGTGTACTTAGCACAGATGTGAGACTCGCTCTGTGGGAAAAATGCCTTGTGAGGCTGGGAAGAAAGATAAACATCTCAATACTCTGCTCTCCAGTGACTCCAAAGCCTCCAAAGCTCTGGATTTGGCCAGGTCCCATGTGGGAGTCCTGTTCCTGAGGGGAACTTTAATGTTGGCCATTCAGTGGCTTTGGAAGCTGGTTCTTACCATGGGATTTAATTTGCAGCCTAATCCATTAGGGAGGAACTCTTATCCTGCCCAACCTGCCCCGAGAGCAGCAGAGATTCCCCTTCTGAGGACATGGAAACCTCTTTTCCATGAAATCACAATTATGTAATGAAAAAGAGAAAGCCCTTGTTATAAAACTTTAATCACCACTGTTGATTTAAATACACTAATAGCAAACAAAGAGCCTTCTTTTGTTTAGTCTGGATTTTCCTTTATCTTCATAATGCCTTTCTTCTTGTTTATTTTGTTACCATGATATGGGACAGTGCAGACTCACAGGAGTGACATTGCCAGGAATAAATTACGAAGGCCAAGGGGCCCAGCTCCCTGGCCTCACATCAGAGGAGCAGTTGCACAAAGCTCCTGTTATTTTTCTAGCTGGGAGGAAGTGCCCCTTTGCTCCTTCCAGCTGCAACAAGTGACTTTGGCCAGATCCTGCTCCCGGAGCCCACTGCAGGCTCATCCCATCACTGCCCTCCTCCCAAACGCCTCTCTAGCATCTCAGGAAGGGGAAGGGATCTGGTCCAATGTAAAGTAGCTCCAGATGTGCTCACAGAGCTCTGTGGGTCCCGTGGGCTCTCCTGCTCAGCCCACCCCAGAGAGGGAAGCCTGGAGCCCTTTCCACCCTCTGTAGACTTCTGCAGTGTTTCCTTCCAAACATCTCAAGATGCTCCTGGTTCCTCTCCCGGCTCTGTCACACACAGCACCATTCTCTGCCTCCTCCACAGGCCTCATGTCCCTGTCCGGGAACTCGCTGCTGCTGCTGGTGGCCCATCAGAAGAGGTCCCTGCTGAAACCTGCCGAGCTCTTCATCGTCAACCTGGCCATCAGTGACCTGAGCATGACGGTGACGCTCTTCCCCCTGGCCACCTCCTCCTTCTTTGCACACAGGTACCTCATGGAAGCGGCTCTGCGCTGGCCAGTGGCCCGGTTTGCAAACTGTCTGGGAACCAGGAATCTCTGGCAGGTGCAGAGGGACTCGGGGGTCAGCCTGGTGGCACGGGAGCACGGGAGCTCCCAGACAGCCATCCCACAGCGAGTGCTTCGCTGCTCCCTGTCCCTCCAGCTCCTCACACAGACCCGCTGCAAAAGCAGTTTGGCGGTGGGTGTCCGAGCTGGCACTGCAGTGGTGGGAGCTGCTGTGGGTCAGGGCAGCTCCTGCACCCCGGCTCCATCTGTGCACAGCGCTGGGATGCTCAGGGAACAGATTAGGGGCATGGTGATGCCCATATTTACTTGGTCAGGTGCTGGTACCTGTGCAGCCCGTTGGAACCACCCCACGCGTGCCCAGCTTTGCTGCTGGAATGGGGCCGGCCGCTGGGAAATCCCCGCAGTGAGAAGCCTCCTGTCCGGCCTCGGGGCAGGGCTGCCAGCCCCCGCCCGCGGGCAAGGACGGGCTCACCTGCAGCCTCTCCTTGCAGGTGGCTCTTCGACCAGGCCGTGTGCACCCTCTACGCCTTCTGCGGGGTCCTGTTCGGGCTGTGCAGCCTCGCCAGCCTGACGGTGCTCAGCACGGTTTGCTGCCTCAAGGTCTGCTACCCGGCATATGGTAGGTGCTGGGACTCGTTATCTGATCCTCGCTTACACCCCTCTCTGCTAACAGAGCCCTTTTGGTTTTAATGAGCCAGGTCCACCTCCTCAGGGAAAGCTTTGCCCCAGGGCAACCTATTCCCAGTCAATATTTAGAGTCACAGAATCGCAAAAACAAGTTTAGGCTGGAAAATATCTTTAAGATCATTGAGTCCAGCTGTTACCACAGCACTTCCAAGTCCAGCACTAAACCATGTCCCCAAGTGCCACATTTATGTGGCTGTATCACAACAGGTTGCAGGTTTTTGAACATCCATACACACACTTGAGCTTAGACTAGAGCAGACTGCAGCTGGGAAGCCACAAGCTCTGGCAGAGCAAGAAGAGCTGCTCTCCCTGGTCCCTGGTGGGAGAGCCATAGGCTAAATGTATTTAATTCACTGAAATAATTAATACAGGAGGGCTGGGTTTGCATTTACAGCTCATGTCTGTAGCCCTGGTTTCACCTGCATGTCTTCCACAGAGCTAAGGTGAATGTTTGCACTGCAGAGAGCACCTGAGGAAGTGAGGGAGCCCAGGGATGTTCCCTACACAGCTTCTTCTCCAATCTGGAGTTCTTAATTTCCTCAGCTCAGCTGCTAATCCTCCCTCTAGCATTTATCTTCAGAATAGACTTTGCATTAAAGACCAAAAATAGAAATAAAATGGGAAAGCACAGATATCAGTTTAATTTGCAGGCCAGCACCCCAGGGTCCCTCCTGTCCCCCTCTCCCCTGACTCACTGCCTGTGTGCCCTGATCCAGTGGCTGCTGCCAGCCACCAGTGTGTCCCCAGCAGCTCTCAGTGCCTCAGGGACAACGCTGGAGCAGAGTCACCTTGGTTATGTGCCAGCACAACAGCTCAGGAGGTGGCTGAAAAGGTGGGAGGAAAGAGAAAGATGAAAGTTGGCTGTGGAAAGGCAGCCCAGACGATGGTGGCTTTTCCCTGCACAGCCTTTGCTCTTGATCAGCCAGTGCTTGGCAGCCTGGCACTCGGGGCTTATCTACAGCCCAGCCCATCTTCTGTGAGGAAACGCAGAATCAAATTGTGCTTTTAGTTGCTTAGTTTCAAAGCAAAATGTTACTTGTATGTATGTCTGAAGATTTAGCACTTCATAGCGAGTCTTAGAAGATCAGAGAGTTTGAGATTTGGTGGGGGTTGGGACAAAACAGAGAACAAAACATCTTCCGCAGAGCTTCATTCTGCGGGGAGGGAAAGGTCCTGCGAGTGCCGGGGCCTGGGGCGGCCTTGGGCAGCCCTGCCCCGTGCGCAGGCAGCTGCGGCCGGGGCCGTGTCCAGCAGCTCTCGGGAGGCCGGGGGGCTGCGGGCCTGACCGGACCGGGCCGGACCCCGGCCTTTCTCCCGGCTCCTGGTGCCGGGGCCTGGGGCTGCGGTGGCTCGGGGTGCAGTCCCCTCTCCCCACCGGCCCCCGGGAGCCCTGCTGAGCGCGGTCCCCCCGCCGCAGGGAACAGGTTCTCGCGGAGCCACGCCGCGGGGCTGCTGCTGGGCGTGTGGGCCTACGCGCTGGCCTTCGCCGCCGCGCCCCTGGCCCAGTGGGGCAGCTACGGCCCCGAGCCCTACGGGACAGCCTGCTGCATCACCTGGGAGGCCTCCAGCAGGGAGGCCACGCTCTACATCCTCGCCCTCTTCGTCTTCTGCTACCTCCTGCCCTGCCTGCTCATCCTGGTGTCCTACGCGCTGATCCTGTGGACGGTGCGGGTGTCCGGGAGAGCCGTGCGGCAGCACACGTCCCCTCAGCGCCGGGCCCGCGGCGTGCACGGCCTGCTCGTCAAGGTACCGGGAGCTTGGGGCTGCTCGTTGAGGTACGGGGAGCGGGGGGCTGCTCGTCACGGTACCGGGAGCGGGGGGCTGCTCGGCGAGGTACCGGCAACGGGGGGCTGCTCATTGAGGTACCGGGAACTGGGGGGCTGCTCGTCAGGGTACCGGGAATTGGGGGGCTGCTCGTCAAGGTACCGGGGCTCAGGGGGCTGCTCGTCAAGGTACCGGGAATTAGGGGCCTGCTCGTCGAGGTACCGGGGCTCAGGGGGGCTGTGGGGTCTCGGGCTGCCCTGCCCCAGCCCACTGCCCACGGGCAGGCGAGCAGTGGGGCCCCTCCTGCCGGGTGTCTGCTGCTCCCGATGAATTCTCCCGGTGTTTGTGTCAGTGTGGGTAACAACACATTGCTCCTCGTTTAAAGTCATCAGGTGGAGGAGTTTTCATTTTAAATTACATTGGAAAAGATCCATAAAGGAGCTTGCATGAGTCATTGTTCCCCAGACTACAAGCTAATACTGTAATTTACCAAGGATATGTAAAAAACCCTGAATACCCTTTAAAAAACACAGCACAAGAGAAAACAGCTTGCAAGCCTGGCTTTGAAGGAAATATCCCCACATCCAGTCAGGGGAGGGGGACAGCACAGCCCATTTCCAGGCCTCCCAAGCCACACAGGTTGCTGGAGGGATTTCCAGTGCTGCCAAAAGCTGTTGGGGTCCGATGCTGAGCTGATCCCAGCCAGGTCACTGGGTCCTTTGTATCCATCTGCCACAGCAGGCTGAGGTAGTTCCCGAGTTTCCCAGGTGGGACAGGGTGTGAGTGGCCTGAAGGGAGAGCAGGTCTATGCACGGGGTGTACTGGGTTGCTGCCCTGCTCTCTGACATTGCAGTACAGGTCCAGAAGGCTGAGCACCTTTCCCCGGGGATGTGAGGGCTGCTCAGGGTCCTGCTGCACGTGGCTGAGTTTGGGGGGAGTGTCAGTGTCCCCAGAGTGCTGCAGGAGGCTCATGGCACTGCCATCTCCATCTGCTCCTTTTCCAGCTGAGCATCGCCGTGTGCCTGGGGTTCCTGGCTGCCTGGACCCCGTACGCCGTGGTTGCGCTGTGGGCGCTGCTCGGGGACGCCAGCCAGGTGCCAGCGCTGGCCTTCGTGCTCTCGGCCGTCTTTGCCAAGTCCTCGACGCTCTACAACCCGCTGGTGTACCTGCTCTTCAAGCCCAACTTCCACAAGTTCCTCTCCAAGGACAGGGTGCTCCTGCAGGCCCTGCGCACCCTCCTGTGCTGCAGCTGCCGGGGCGCTGCGCTCCAGCCCTTCCCGTCCCCGGGCTTCGGTGGCCGCCCCGGCGCTTGCAGAAGCTGCAGCGATGCTTTTGAGTGTTTCAGTAACTACCCCAGGTGCTACACGTCCCCCTTGGCGCCCGGCAGCTCGGCCCAGCGTGGCCCCCTGGCCGTGCTGGCCAGTGGAGCCGCCGGGCAGCCGGGGCTGAGGAGGACGGTGCAGGTGATGGTGCTGCTCACGCGGAGGCGGTCGGGCCTGGGCACTGCCAACGTGGCAGGCGAGGCCCTGCCCTCGGCCATCACCAAGGACCTGCTCTGAGCCCAGCCCTGCCCAGCTCTGTCCCACCAGAGCACTGGAACACGAACCCAAACACAGCATTCTCTCACCCCCATGCCCAGCGGGTCCCAGATGTTCCACATGTGAAGTGACGTGAAGATATAAGACCAACCCCTCTGCTTTGGCTCTTGCAGCTCTGAGCCTGGTGTTTGCACTTGCAAAAAACAAGAACAAAAATAGACCCCAGTGCCTGAGATGTGCCCAGGGTGCAGCCCGAGGCACAATCTCTCCTGCAGTTTGCTCTCTGGGCCCTTGGCCTTTGTTTTTCCAACCTGGTGCTCTGATGGCCAAGTAGGAACTTGGTTGTCTTAAAAATTGTGCCTGACAGGGTGGGCTGGGGGCTAGGAGGCCCTGAGGGGCATCCACCTCCAGTGCCAGCCCCTACAGCCCCCACAGCCACCTCCTCTCCCACGGGGAGTGGGACTGTCCACACAGCTACCTCACCTGGGATTACAAAGCAGCTCCCTACAGGTCTCAGGGACTGCTCTCTGTGCCGGCTGTGCAACCCCGCTCCCTCCACTTGGGTGAAGGCCACCACTGTCCTACAGACAGAAATGGGAGCTTCTCTTTAGAGCAAGGATTTGGGGTTACAATAATCCTGGAGCGAGTAATGGCAGTCCCAGGGAATGATCTCCAGGCAGGGAGCAGCAAATCTGTGGGTGAGCACCATCCTGGGGACGGGGCTGTGGCCACAGGATGTCCCCAGTGCTGGGACAATGGGGCAGCTCGTGTCACCTGCACTGCTGCAGCAGCTGCCTGGGCTGCAGCATCCCACAGGATTGTAGTTGGCCTTTGGAGATCAGTGAGGGCAGTGCACCCATGGGTAGAGCCTGGGACAAAAAGGAACGAGAGGCTGTGCCAGGGCCTGATGCAAAGCCATCCACAGGAAACTCCCACCTGGCACGTTCCCTGTGTCCCGGCCCTCCGGCACACGAGGGGATCACACAGTGTCTCTGCCAACCATTCATCGTGTTCCAGAAGTTGTCATTTCTAAAGTAAATTCACTCATGCAAAACCGGCGTCCGACTCGGTTCAGCTCCACGTTGGTGGCCATGCCCCAGGATAACGGGAATACAGATGGGCACAGTGCAGAGCGTGGCCAGGCTGGGTGCCACGGGTGAGCCGCGCAGAGGGGCACAGCCCATCGCCTGGGCACGGGAAATGCTGCCAGCAAACCTCCTCTGCCCCGGCAGCCAGGCTGAGTGCCACAGCCACGCTGTGTCCAGCAGCGGCGGGACCCTGCCACACCCGTGCGTGTGCCCCTGGCCATCCTGGGCCATCCTGGGCCATCCTGGGCCATCCTGGGCCGTCCTGGGCCGTCCTGGGCCATCGTGCTGCTGCCCATCGAGAGGAGCCTCCAGAAAGGGACCAGGGGCTGATTTCCCGATGGAGAACACAAACACGAAGGGCTGCTGCCATCTCCTGGGGGCTCTCAGGGCATGGCCACCCCGGGGTGGACAGGGAGCAAGGACTGACCAGCCGGGCTGGGGATCGGGCTCAGGGACACAGCGCTGGGTCCCCGCTCCACCTGCCAGCCCCCCGGCCGACTGCTTTGGCCCCTGCTGGCTAAAAATACGGTGCTGCAGAGATCACCTAAAGAAGACAGGGAGAAAGATAATGATCTGCCAATCCCTCAGGTCCTTTATTACTCCAGGAAACCTCCAGATCAGCATTTTCATCTTCAGGTCGGTGTGAGAATGCCCAGCACCGAAAGCCCTGATGCTGGGGTGTTTAATCTCCATTCCCAGACACTCCTGCTGCCGAGGGCAGAGCAGCTGCAGCCACCCAGCAAACCCCAGCCAGTTCAATGAACCCCATAAGCCGTGGCCGGGCCTAACAGCAAGTCCAGGGTCTGGCACTGCCCAGGGACTCCTCCCTGCCATCCTGGATCCATCCTGTGGGACACGGCACAGCTGGGGCCAATGCAGCCGTGTCCCCAGCTGGGAATGGTGCCAACAGCTGCCACCAATTACCTGAGGATTAGCGACAACCCCTCCCTGCCAGGGCAGCTCCCCTGGGGCTGCTGGTGGGCTGAGCCTGCCAAGAGGGTTGTAGCTTCACCCTCGGAGCTGAGGCAGGGTCTGCGCTGGGCTCAGCAGGGTTTGGGAAGGGGCTCCTGTCCTAGGAAGGGAAAAATGGGGAATAAGGTGACTGTCAAGGAAAGTCAGCAAAATCATAAATGAATGTGAAAATCAAGCATAGCAGAAATTTCTTCCAGTGGTTCTGAGCCATGCAGGTTAATGTGTAGTTTGAGAGAAAGGGAAGTCTTAACCCTGAGTTGTGCAAGTGTGGTGATATTTTAGTGCAGTCGATTTTTAAATAGCTCCCCCACCCCCCATTCCTCCATCTTCATTGCCTCAAATGATTTAATTCCTTCTCCCTGTGGCAGTTAATTGAAGGAATAAAATGCTTCCAGCTGGGCCTCTCAGCTCTTGTCCCAGTGTTGTCCAGGGGCAGGGCAGGCAGCAGCACCAGCCTCCCCAGCAGCTCCCTGCTCCAGCAGGGCCCACAAAGCTCATCCATCTCCTTTTCAAATCCGAAGTGTGAATCCCTGAGGAAGATCCCATCAGCTCAAACCAGAGCTGCGCTCAGTGATTCCCAGTGAGGCTTTGCAACCTGGCCCTTTTGTGCTTCCAAAATTGGCCGTAGCACAAAGCTGACAGTGCAGGTGCCCCTCGTCCTGTGCTGTGTCACCTCCTGTGGCCCCGTTGTTCTCGAGGGCCGGGCAGCCTCAGCCTGTGCCACCGACCTTTAACTGCAGCCCCACAGCTGGAAACCTCTCCTCAGGTGGGTGAGCTCACCCTGGGGGGGCACAGGCATGAGGAAAAGGTGAAAGGTGTTTAATCAGCACAGGTCGGAGTTCTGCTCTGGCTTCCCAAAGGCTGAGCTCCTGAAGGGCAGGTAAGGACTCCAGGTTGTGGCAGCTTTGGAATCAGCCTGTGGAAATGGCCCGGAGGTGCTTTAGTGTTTAAAGTGGTGGAGCATCTCCTCAGCCTGGAGGATCAGTCAGAGCTCACCGAGCGGCAGTTCCTGGGGCTCTGCAGGCAGCAACCTCTGCTTCAGCTGCTGGGGTGCTTAGTTGAGAGAATTAAGAAATCAAGTTCACTCTTGCACAGATTTTCAGATGACACCAAGTTAGGATGGGGGAGCTAACTTGTGGAAAGAGGGCTAGGGTTTAATATTGGTATGATAAAATAGGAAATTATCTAAAGTAATTGCCAGGCAAGTCAATAAAGCAGACTTTTTCTTTTCTAAGCATATTAAGTGAAGAAGTCCAAACTGTGAAGTGACTGACAGAAAAGCCACTGTATCGATAAATGAATATGAGAATTCGGCACTATGGTAAAAACTTCTTTTGATTCCAAAATAAGGGAGTTAGGCAGCTTTGTTCTCTCAGAACACACACTTCATTGCACGTTTTGACAAGTGTAATATTAGGTTGAGTTTCAGAATAGTCGGTTTTCAACCCAACAGTCCCGTGTGCGCTGGAATGGCGCCGGAGCGATTTCCGCTGTGCTGCCGCCGCCCGCCGCCAGAGGGCGCGAGCGAACACCTCACCTGCCGGCAGGTGCGGCGTGAGAAGCGCCGGGAACGGCCGGGAATCATCGGGAATCACCGGGAACGGCCGGGAATCATCGGGAATCACCGGGAACGGCCGGGAATCACCGGGAATCGCCGGGAAATCATCGGGAAATCACCGGGAACGGCCGGGAACCACCGGGAATCATCGGGAACGGCCGGGAAATCATCGGGAAATCATCGGGAACGGCCGGGAATCACCGGGAATCGCCGGGAAATCATCGGNATCATCGGGAAATCAGCGGGAACGGCCGGGAATCACCGGGAATCGCCGGGAAATCATCGGGAAATCATCGCGAACGGCCGGGAAATTACCGGGAACGACCGGAAATCATCGGGAACGGACGGGAACCACCGGGAATCACCGCGGCCCTCACGCACGTCAGCGTGACTGAGGCATTGCGCTGCCCCCGGTGTAACAGCAGCTCCACCACGGAACACCTGAGGAGAAGCTCTCAGGGACCTTCCAGCAGCTCCCGGGCTCTAAGGCTCAAGGTAAGAACCGCAGTAGGAGTGATGGGTAATTAAAGTTTAAGTCAGTCTGCTGGGGTCTGGAAGGGTGCCAAAAAGGCCGATTTTCACACAGATCCTCCCATGGACCAAGCAAGCACCAAGGGCTCTCACAGCCAGCTCAGCCCCAGCTCTGGGACGAGCAGCGAGGCCCTTCCCACAGGCAGGGAAAGGGCAGCAGGGGACCAAGATGTGGTATTTTGAAAAACTGCTCAGACAACAGGTTCAGGATTCTGAATACATTCTCGAACTTTTATTCTCTCAGTAGGTAAGCAGTGGATTAAAAAACTCAGTAGCAAAACCAGACCAAAACTAAGTCTCACACCTTCAGAAACAAACATGTGCATTTGCATGTCAGATTTGGGTGCTGAACTGTAATTCACATCCTGACAGTGGATATGCAAATGACCATTTGCATTTGGCAGTGGGAGCAACTGCTGCATGTATCACCATGGCAAATGTGCAACAAACACAGGTTCAGGTGTTGGCAACGCTGAGCAAACACTGGGCCATGGAGAACAAATGCAGTGATACCACGGATTCTGAAACAGTGTAAGCAGAGGAGAAAAATGGGCCAGCTTAATGGAAGCTGTTTGGCACTTCCCAGCAGAGGCTGCTTCAGCCACGTGTAATATTAATGTTTCTGTACCTGGATTGGATTTTGTAGGCTCTTTTTCCTCATGTACATGCCGCTTTTGCTTCCACTGAAGCTTAAAAATTACACTGGTGAATTCTGGAGTGTTAGGGACACTTCATAAATTAGGCAAAACAGAAGCTGCTCTTTTCTAAGATTTGAAGCCGAAGTGCCAGCAAGGAGCAACTGCCAATTACAGAAATCCAACTGCAACTGGCTTTAGCCAAAGAAAAGAAACTACAATTTCAAACGCAGTTCTGTGCTGTCACAGACCCCCACTTCCCCAAAAACCATCCTATAATCAGTACTGTGGATTAGATCCCTTAGTATAAAACCCAAAAAATCCCATAAATCAGAAATCAAGAATTTCTTAAGTGACAAAACTACATTTTCAGAGGTGATTCCTTCTATGTGCAACATCTGCTTTTGTCAAGGTATGCATCTTTTCTGGGTTCAAAATGTGCAAATCCCATAAATTATACGTTTCTTCCAGTCAGATTCCCTTACTAGTGCTGAAACAAATTCACAGTATAAACTGTCAAGACTCTTCATGCTGTGAATGAATATATTTTTACATACATATAGAAAAGGTAAAGTGCAATTCGTTCTGTTTTGCAGAGCCACACAAGGGCCCTGTACTGCAGCGCGTGGTCGCAGCAGGTTCTGGGATGGGAAGAAGCCCCCCCCACCATTAAATAACGTCATCATTTCATGGCAGATGGCTCTGCTTGTCAACAGGCTGTGTGGAATTTGCTATGCACTGAAGTCTGAACAAAAGGTTCCTCCTTCAGGCCATCCAGCGTCTGACCCTTGTGGGTTTCCCTTCCTGAAGAGTAACAGCAGAGCTGTGGGTTTTACCTAAGCAAGGCCCACGAGACGAGTCCAAAATGTGAGAATTCACCCCTGGCTTTGCAGCCCCCCCGTGAGGCCCCGGCGGGAGCTCAGCGTGCCCCGGCCCCGCTCTGCTGCAGCAGCTCCTGCTCGTCGTCCTCGGAGCCCGAGGGGCCCTGGCGCACCTCCTCGTACCACTTGTTGGTCAGGGTCTTCATCTGGATGCGCCCGTCGTGCAGGTCCTGGGCAAAGGCAAAGCAGAGCACTCTGTCCCCTGCTGCAGCACCCGTCCTGTGCCAGGGCGCAGCAGGACCACAGCTGGACACATTCCTTAGGAAACGATCTGCTCCCGGCCTCTGGGCACGCACAGCCCTTGTTTCCCACCAGAAAATATTTACAAAGTGCTCAGTCAGTAATTATTGCTACAGATGACAGTTTTGATGATGGGTATTTTTACCTGTGTTCTCTAGACAGTCCTGCTCTGTGTGTTTCAACAATCCTAATGCTGTCTGGAGGGGCTGGCTTTGACTCCTCCTCGTGTTCCCAGGGACACTGGGAAGCTTGTGGCCTGCCGTGGTGATTCACATGCTTATTTTTCCAGCCTTTGGTTGCAATCTGGATGGCAGCCTGTGCTTTTGGCTACCAACTACAAATCAGATGCTAACTTTGGTTTCTTGATTCCTTTCTGGTTTTGCAATAAATGACTAGTTTTTGTAAGAAAGTGCTGAAAGGGTACTTTTGAAAAGTACAAAACAAGAGGAAAAACAGTACTTTTGGGCAGGCTAGGAAGATGGAATGTGCACTTACACAAAATTATCAACTCCACAGCCAAAATGCTTCCATGGGAAATTGGAAAAACACTGAATTCTGTGGCTAAGAAGCCTCAGATTTCTGAAGCATGGGAGTGAAAAAGGCACAGTATTTACACCTCAGAGCCACTCAGTGTTAAGTTACACATTCAGTCAGGTGTTGTTTTGCATTTATGGCCTCAGAGCCTTGGTACCTAGTGAGCAGTATGGAAAGTGAAGGGTGCAATGCTGGTGCCTATTTCTAAGATAGAAACTGCAGAAACATCACAGCTCCAGAAGTCACAGGACCACTGACAGTAACAGGCAGGAACTGTGTGTGACAGCAGATTAAAAACTCTGCCCGAGTGGCAGCAGCTTTTTCTAGCAGCAGCAGCAGCAGCCAGTGACTGCTGATGCCCTTCATGGTTCTCCATAAAATTAAAGGCGAGTTCAACAAATCCATACACCAAGTTTAACTGGGGTAGCTCTGAGATGCTCATTTAATCCAAGCTGCACTTCTACAGAGCAGCTGTTCATTACAGCTGCTCTCTCTATGCATGAGCAATACGCAGATGTCCCACTGTCCCTACACAAGTCGTGTGGCTGCACAATGAGCCCTGTGTGGTACTGAAGGCAACAACCAACTCAACCAGTTTCTCTTCTTCAAGAAAATGAGGAAGACTTACTTCTTGTGTGAGTCTTCTGGTGAAGAAAGGATTCAAATACTCGACATCAAGCCGCATAAACCCTTTGAGGTTCTGGCGTTTTATGTACTGGGCTTCATATTCCTCCTCTGTGAGCTCTGATAAATGCTCGGATTCTATAGTGTTTCCCTAGAAAAATCACAAATATTGGAATAACCTGAGAGAAGTGGCAGTCATCCCTTCACCTTGCTTCAGCCCCTGCTCTGTGGTCTCCCTTATCACAACCAGCTGCCATGCTGGAATAATATGGAAATTATCTTCATCCCAGCCTCGCAGGGCTTAGGGTGTACAAGTCTGTTCAGCCATCAAATCCCACAGCCACTTAGCTTCCCTTTCCATGCTGAAAGGGAAAAGACCTCCAATGTTCCATGTTCTGTATTGTCACTATTGCTGAGAACAGGTTTCTACTGTGCACGTTTTCTCTTGTGAGCTGGACAATGCTTTCGTCCAGCAAGCACCACTGCTGTCATCGTTCCACTGAAAACGAGCCGTGTAACAGGCTGTGTGTCCCTGCACTCTGCCTGCACTTCCTTGTGCGGACAGTGCAAGGTAATTGCAAAGACTACAATCAACCTCATGCAAAGAGAAAATGTTCTTAAGATCCTCCAGAACAACACCTGTATATACGCTTCAATGGTTTAGAGAAAAACAGGCAAAAAATGTCCTGTGATACTTTATATTCTCTAGTCTTTTGCACAAGAGGTTCCAGAGTGGCTGTTGGCTTTGTCAGATCTCCTGCTTTGACAGAAATTGCTTTAAAATAAAGTCCAGTCACAGGGGGGCTGTTGTTACCACCTTCTCATGGCTTTTGAAATTTTCAAAATAATTTCCATCTGCCTTTTATGATTAATTTCCATCTCACACTGTACCAACTACTTTCTCTTTGTATATGACTCAATTATCTATCATCTGCTTTATGCTTTTCCAGGGGTTACTTTAATTTATATAGATCAACTTGTAGTTGGATTGAATTAAGAGACTATTTCTCCTCCCCTTGTCCAAACACATATTTTGTGTAAACACTAACCAAACTCCATCTTTGGGATATTTTAAAATTATATTGCTTGGCTTTGTCCTACTACCTTGGCTTTTTTGACTGCCTTCATCTTATTTTTTAGTAAAAAATCATGTACTAGTGTGGACGTACAGTCCGAAGAAAGTTTCTCCTTCTCACAAACTCTGTAAGAAAACAAGATAAACTGGGACATTCTTTTCTCTTTCTAATCTTATGTTTTGCTAACTGAAGCTCCAAGGCTTTGACCAATCCCCCTGAGGGGTGGAATGACACTGTCCAATCACTATTATGTAGATATCTCTATATAAAAATTAGAATCAAAATAAAGACACTTCACTTCTGCTTTCTACAGCTTGGTGTGAGTTTGCTCTTTCTATTGCTGCCAGCAGCAACATACTAGTCCTGAAAAATGTTTAAACTGAAAAAAAAACCCCCACCAAACCCCAGTGATCCTGTGAATGAAAACCCCAAACAAACCATCTTCTCTGTCTTGCTAAGATTGACGTCCTTCTTGTTCCTCTTGCGTGGCTTGGAGTCCTCGATGTCCATGAGGCGGATGAGGGGCATGGTCCCCCCTCCCAGCAGCAGGATGGTGAACAGCACGATGATGATGGTCGTGGTGCCGATGAGCTGCCGCTTCTCGATGGGCTCCAGGCCCAGGTGGAGGCTGAGGGCATAGGGAATGGCACCACGTAATCCTCAGGGGAGAGAACAGGGCATCAAGGGAGAGTCAACCAACAGCAGCACCGGTCCTGAGCACCCGGAGAACTCAGCAGGAATTCTCCACCTTCAAAAGGTTTTTTACAACTCTATGGCATGTCCATTATCTACCACTTGGCTACCACCCTAAAATGAGTCTGAGCATTTCGGACACTGATGTTCAAATTGTGAAGCTGGTGGGCCTAGAGAGACGAGCAGCCTCTACACAGAAAAGCTCTCGTGGGGCTCACCAGAGCAAAGTCCTCCAGCACAAAGGGGAAAGAGAACATTTCTGTTGCACTTGAGTTTCAGAATAGTGCAAATATTCAGTTGAGTTTTGCTCAACCAATGAAAAACCAGTTCCTCCTAGAGTGGGCCACACAATGAAAAAGATAAAATATTTTTCCTGGTTCTCAGTATTTTGAGCTTTAACTTACCACTAAACCACATGATAAACATCATTTTGGGGGTGATTTTATGGTCACGGAAAAAGTTGAGTAGGTAGGAAAGTGGAAAAATATTCACTGCTCTACCAAACAGAACCAGCACCTGAAAAACAGAAATAAAAGCAAAAGACCATTTGATGTGTTACATCCATGTCCCCAGTTGCAGCTGGTTTTACAGGGGAAGGTGAATATGCTCTTTTTGCTCACAGGGAGGTGTGCTGCTCCATGAACAGAGAGAAACCCCTCAGCACAGGGCACTGTGGAATTTTACTCTTGAAACATTTTGTCTGCTTAACTGAAACTAAATCAGACTTGTCACTGACGGAGACCAGGCTGCTTTACTTATAATAAATAAATGGAACCCAGGAGGCATTCCAGGGAGACCAAGAATTACTTTGGGTAAAAGTGCTCCTCAGTTCAGTCAGTTCAGCTCCTTTAATCATTCCCCTGGCACAGCAGCCAAGAGGCAGTAAGGTATTTCTATTGTCTCCCTGTGGCCCAGTTGCTCAGAAAGGCCAGAAGCCAAACAAACAGCACGTCAGCCTGTTTCTCAACACTGTCCTGGGTATGGCTGTAAAACATACCCCACACTGAAGCAACACTTTGGGAGCGGGAAAGAAAAAAAAGGGGACTATTGATTTAATGGCAAACAATTAACAAACACACTGAAAACTTTAACTCAGAAAAAGGCAAGGTTTTCTCAGAGCATTGTTTTTAAGCTCTCTTACAAACAGACCTTGATAAGGTAAATATCCTAGAGTTAGTCAGCAGGATCCTTGAAGGGCTGTGCTGTTTTCCTTTATGAATCACCCCAAAATTACACAATTTGCATTACGCCTGAGAGGGCAATGCTACCCAGAAGGAAGTGTCACACCTTAGATATATATTAGATAGGGAGTTGGGTGCAATGCAGGCAGTTGCCTGTGCTGATATCCCTATCTGGGGAGTTGTAGATAACAATTCTTCTCTTGAACTATGCACTAAATGGGCCAGTGTACCTTGCTGTACCCAACTGGAAATGGATCCACATTGCCCTCACTGGACCCTGCAAAAGGGCACAGACCTTTCATGCTGATATTAAACCATTACAATGGCAACAGATGGAGGCAACCCTTGTGTGAAACGTAATTCACAGTGTCACTGCATTAAGCCACACTGGAATGGGTTTAAAGACAAAGAACTAGGAAAGGAGTCAGAGAATTTTTTATAAAAACCTATAAATCATAACAATTATCCTAAAATCTTTTAACTGTAAGGTGTTTCCCCTTTCCCCAATACCAAAAATGCATCTAAAAAGATACGGAAGAAAGTAAATACCTACTATGCACCAGATGACAAAGGACATTTCAAACTTGTGAGGAAAACTAAAAATTGACAGGCCAAGAAATGCAAAAACACACGTTTCTGAAAAAGAGAAAGCACATCTTAAATAAACAGTTCTAGAAAACCTTTTCTACTCCTAGTATTAACTACTACACACAGCACATAAAATGGGATTTCCTGACCAAACCCCGGAGAGCTGCTGATGCTCACTAAGGAGTGGTTAAGTTCAGTTTGCAGTAAAGCCACTCCCTGATCACGTTGCATCCTCCTGCAAACAATACAGAATTCATTCACGGCACCCCCCAGAAACCAGGGACTTGTTTGTAATGCAGGAACACGTCATTTCTTCAAAGGTTTGGTTTGGAAAAGGAACTGGAAAGGCTCTAGGGCTCTGAGCTGCTTGTACCACTACTTGCAAAAACTTCTCCATATGTGAAGTTACCATTTTTGCAAGTAGCTTTTTATATGAAAAAACATTCAAAAAAATACCACTCAACCTCCATCTCCTAGAACTAAAAACAGACCAGAGGAATACACAAGTCAGAGATCTCTGGTCATCAATCTTATGGCAAATCTTAGCAGGAGCCTGCAGGATGGGAGAGAGATTTACTGCATGTTTTATCCAGTGTGGCAGGAAAGGTGACTTTTGAGTGCCTTCCAGCCTCCACTCTCGGGAATTCTTCTCCTAAAGACAAGCACCACTGACACACAAAAATGCCTGGATGCAAATTCACACCTCTGCTGCTCCCAACAGAATCACCGTTCCATGCAAATGAAACTTTAAACTATTAATACCAGATTTAATAGCAGGCAGCACCTACCACACATGAATGCAACAGTTCTGAGTGTCTGCTGCATCAGGATCTGTGTCACCGGGGACAGGTTGTGGTGTGTGTAGTGAGACATCACGATGCCAGAGAACAGGATTGCCATGATACCTGGGGGCAAGAACGTGCCAGTCAGCAGAAGACCTTGAAAGGATTTACTGCTGAGGCCCTCCAGAGTAATCTTCTCACAAGGCAAAACCTGTTTCTACAGCAATATAAATATTTTAACATATCAAACTGTGTGGTCAGAACTCATTTTGCTACTCACCTGAGAGTGAGATCCCTTCTGCAAGTCCATAAGGAAGGTAAGCAAAGATAATCATCATCCCAAATTCTAGGGAAGGTGTCTTCCTCAAATCAATGTGCTTTAGTACGTACAAACAGAAACGTTATGGAAAAAGCAAATTAAAAAATAAGTCAAAGAAATACTCTGATGCGTTCATTCCATTACAGAACAATGATCATGCTTAATGTACTTCTCTGCTGAATAGCCAGTGAAATCCACACATTGGCCTTCAACCCAAGTATGGAAAGATTAGTAACTTCTTATGTGAGGAATGTTTCTTATAGAACCTACTGCTGGTAGAAGTCTGTCAGAAGACACAGCTAGAGACAAAAAACAATCTGTTACTGATGTGCCTCTACAATACTGATAACAACAGGTAAACCCAATACTTTTGAGGCACAAACAACTGTAAAGGGCAAATAAGCTGCTTTTGTCTTTGACTTAGTATAATTCAGATATGAGTCAAAGAAGTGTTGAACATCTGTCTCCCTATTTTATTGTGATGTATGGAACAATTTAAAAGTTTGCTGAATTAGTCTGATGAACCAAGAGAGGAAAAATGTCTGTACTTAATCAAGCATTCTATTCCTGTTGTTTACAAACAAAGTGTTTGGCAGTGTGTGCCAGCTGACATGAGTTAACAGCTCATACAGTGAAGTCAGAGCTACCATTAAACCAGACCAAAAAGTAACAAAGGTGTCTGGGCTACAGCAAACAGCCTTCCTGATCTCAGCAGAGCAGCTCCTGGGTTGTTTAGCAACCAGTTCATGGAAGTGGAAGAGGCAAAGTATAACCCAGGGTAAATCCAAACAGAACAGTGTCTGCATTCAGCTGCCTGCACATGATCCATAGGGACAAATGAGCGGGGCTGACTCAAAGGCCCTCGGGAAAAGCAGCTTTTTCTTCTTTTTAATTAACTGTTTTATGTATGTAAAAAAGAAGCCATATGCTTGTTAAAATGGATTGGTATTGAAATGGAATTAATATATTTTGAATTTACAAAACAATTACCATATCTTATAACACTCCAGTGCACATAAGCTATTATACAACATTTCAGACCTTAATTATGTTCATAAAAATTTGATGCTACTTTTAATACACATCCATGCACACTAACATAAAAACAAAACAACGTCTAACAAGAAATATCCTCTAAGAAGTGCTGGAGGAGACAGGAAGAAAAATACTATTAGAATGTTGCAGTTCACCAATGTAAACATATATATCACCAAAATTAGAAAAGGATATTAATGCAGAAATAAGACCAGTAAGTGTGCCAAGTGCTGCAGAGCCAAAGAACATCTTGAGAAAGTATCCCAGTGCCTGTAGAAAGGTTTGCCATCCACTTACATCTGACATATTTTCCCTTGTCAAACCTTCTGCTGTGCTAGATACAATTAAAAGAGAAATAAAAAGAAATGGTAATACATTCTAAGCCTGGATCCAAAAATATCAAACATCTTTGGAGCATAACAACAAAAAAGACTCCCATTTCTTTGTTGCTACCACTCTTAAAAGGCTTTTACTGTGATATATATAACAAGAGGAATGTCAAAAGATGTTAAATCAAGCCTTAGTGTAATCCCCAAAGGGAAACCTAATTCTGCTAAAAATCCAGCATTGCTCCTCTGAAGAATCCCAGAATGGCGTAAATAGGCTATGGTGATGCCCAGTATTTCAAAACAATGTTCAAACTTTGAAAAGGAAAGGAAAACACATTTTATGGTGGTAAAAACTCATGTGATCCTCTGAGAAGAACAAATGAACAGGAAGAACTCTCATCAAATATTTAGGTGTGGATGAGAGACAAGAAGGTCACTGAAGGAAAACAAGCAGCTCTTAAGAGGAAATGGGAGAAACATCTTTGAATTTCAGGAATGTATTTCATGGAAATTCTGTGCAAAGAACACACAGATTCTAACCAGGGTTCCTTTTGGCTGCCTTTACCCTTCAGGGTCTTCCCTAAAAGCACCACAACTGTAGTGAAAGCAATCAGTCCATTAGAAAATTACTCTGACTTCACTACCTGCTTGGTACAGCTGTTCCTTCTATACATTCATAGTCACATCTATTGGCTTCAGCAATAACACGAAGATATATCTACTCATTTTTTACTCCTTCAGCCCCAAAGAATTATCATGGGCAGAAGATAAGGATATCGGATGTTCCTGTTTCCCGTGGAGCCCCAAGATAAACACAACCCCACTGCATGGATGCTGGTGTATCCCCCCAGCCACAGTGGGACCCTGGGCAAAAGCCAATGGCACGGAGACCAAGCTGCTCCGGGAAGGTGAACATTTCTGTGCCAAGCCTGACAGGTGACATGGGGGGCTCCTGTTGTCAGGACCCTCAGATGGAAAGAAAGCTGACAGTGAATGGAATCAGAAAGCAATCAATCATCTGGGGCCAATGAGATCAGGCACTGAGGTAGTGGTAATGAGACAACCATTTACTGTCTTCTGCCTATGCAGTTCATGTTATGGATTGCTTTTTACACAGAAGCAGCATACGAGATTCAGCTTTACACCAGAAATACATGGTGTGTTCCAAATGGAGATGGAAGAATTACCATACATCCAAAACACTAACGGAAAATGATGCATTTACTGTTTCCATAAACATGTGTGGCTCCAATGCACTTACTTGGTCAGGACAATTGAGACTGCATCGTTGAGAATACTTTCTCCAAAAACCAACATGTTGAGCACAGGATCCACATTGAGGGCATTGAAAATGGCAATAGTAGCCACAGGGTCAACTGCAGATATTAAAGAGCCGAATGCAAAACTGGGAGAACACAAAAGAGGAAACTAGATGAAAGAAAAATACCTACCTAGTAACTTCCATGAACAACAGTAACAAAGCCCAGCTGTGTTACAGTTTCTACACACTGATAAGTTGTGCTCTCTTTCCAGTCATAAGAACTTGGCCACTTGCCAAGTTCTTGAAAAATCTACATTACTGATACTGAAAAATTTACTCTGTCTTTTAAGAGAAGATCTGGACAAGGAAGTTATACCATTATCACATATATTAATAATACCAACTAATCAAAGTTTACAAATCTTAAAGTTTGGTTAAACTACCCAGTATCTGTCTGGAGAAATCACTTAGCACAGAACAGAATAGACTAGAATGCAACAGAATGGAATATAACACAATACTATTTGGAAATAAGGGTGTAATAAAGAGGGCATAGAAGCATTCCTTCTATTTCTTAGTTTCATACACAACGTTGAATCTCAGCAATCTAAACACTAACCAAAAGAGGTGGCCAACTGCAGTGCATTTCCCACCTGCAGCTATCATGAAGAAAGCTTCATTTCTTATACCACCCCATTTCCCCAAGAGCTTACCTGTCTGTCATGTTGAGTTTATAAATTACATCAGCCTGAAAAAACAGGTAGAACATAATCACAGTCAACTGTGGTGTTCTGCTGTTCTTAAAAACCAAAGTGTTCATCAAATCGCGAGTTCATTATTAAGAAAAATTCACAGTAGTGATGTTATCGAGTTTAATACTGCCCTCCAAAAGTGATCTACTGCTACAATTCTGGTCACCCAAGATCAGGGAACTAGGGCAGAGTCAGGGGAGTAGAGTAACCAAGACATTCAAAGGAAGAGAAATCTGAGTGGCAAAGAGGAAAGTAGAGAATGCTTGGCCTACCAGAATGAAGTCTGAGAGAAAAGATAAATATCTGTGTCGATATGTAATCAATGGGAAACACCAAACCACAGAAGTGAAGAAAAAAAAATTTAATACTGTAGAGTATAAGATGGCTCTAGAGAACACAGGCTTTGGAACAGCCTTCCAACAGGAAGATCGTGGAAGTTACAAAAAAGTAAAACTCAAGCTTTAATTGCTTTTCCCATGGAGCATGCTGTGTCACAGAGTCACAGAGTGGCCCAGGTTGGAGGGGACCCCTGAGGTCACCCACTCCAGCCTCGGTGCTCCGCAGGGCCCCTGGCACACGTTACCCAGGAATGTGTCCAGAGAGCTTTGAGTATTTCCAGGGAAGGAGACTCCACGGCCTCTCCAGCAATATCCATGGAAGGCGGTGTATAAAACTGCCTTTGTGAGAGCAGAAAACTGGTCTTTGTGACCCGGGAATTCATGTTCACTCAGTTTGTCTGCTCTTGAAAAATGGACTTTCAAATAACAAGCCAGATAAACTTAAGTGCTTCAAAGCAGTCTTACCCGGCCCAGGAAATAGATTCCTCCACCTACAATGAAAGCTGATATTGCAGTGCCAAAGACTGAGAACAGAATGATGGAACCAATGTTCTGAAAAAAATTACCCTGGAAGACAGTAATAAAATAAGTAAATTAGTAAAAATGACCTGAGGGAAAGCTCATGCTTGGGTTTGCATTTAATTAGATTCTAATTCACAACTGGGTTTCCGATTACAAAGGCTCAGTTTGGTTCCAGGTACCCCAGGACACACATCCACACCATCTGCCTAGAGGCTGCTGCTCTCTTGAGGACAACAGCAAAGCCTCTGATTCCCAGGACTGATTCCCAGTCTGGCACCATAACAACAACCCAATCCTCAGGCAAACAGCTGGATATTCACCAGCACTTTTGACATATTCTCCACTTGGCAAAAGTGTAAGTTAATCCCTCTGCTGGAGACAGGGCACATGAAAAAGGCGTGTACACTTCCCAGTTGCTAGTCCATGACTTGTGATTTTGTATGAAAAGGTCTCCAGTGTTGGTACCAGCTCCTGGCATCACCACGGCCACTGCTCCCCCCTCAGCTGGAGCACAAAGCCTGCACAAGGGAGCTCCAAACCCCCTGGGCCAGGACGAGAGCTGTGAGAATTGCCCATGGAAACACAGGCCCCCAGGCAAGGGGTCAGAACCCTACACACATTTTCCTGTTCTTTAGCTGTGGAGTGACCCCACCTTTCCCACTTCTCCTCCTTCACACCAGCCCTCAGTACAGCTCTGGTGGGGTAAGAAACCTCTCCAGCCAAGGCAAACCTCGTCTGTGCTGTACCTGACACCTTGCCAGCACTCAGTTATCAGCAACAAGCTACACTCCCTGCACTCTGGGTTGAAGAGGCTTAAATTTTGCACTCTCAATTCCCTAATGATTAATATAATGGAATTTAATGCAATTATCCTAAGCTTCAGGAAGATAACTAAAAGCAGAATCTGTTCCAAACAAAACCTCAACATCCAAAATGAGTGTCTGGCAGGGACTGACTTTGTGCAGTGAATATCCAGATTCAAATATAATAGGTGGAAGCAAAAGCAGAAAAAACATATTTGGACGAAACATTTCTTCTTCCTGCAAAAAAAAAAAAAAAATTCAGGGATATCATCATTATTGAAATAACACCAAGTCTTCCAAAAGAGAAGCTATTAAAAAAAGTAATAGTGTTGGAATAATTTTAAAAAATAGTGTTGGAAAATGAAAAATCTTTATCCCTCCTAATCATGAAGTAGAAGACTAAAGAACAGTAAACTATTCCAGGGCTACTGCTTCTATTGTTCTTTTTCAACCCAGTGATAGAAATCTAGGAGTTACTTATTTTAAATTACCGTCTCGAAAAAAGCTGCACAGAAAACAGGTTATTTATGGTAAAGGAAAAATCTTCCTGTTTCCACAAGAAGTATTCCCACTTTATCTGAGAGTCTGGAAATCTGTAAGGGCTGCCAAGGAACGGTGACCTCCCAGCCACTGTTTGAACAGAACAGGTTAACTGGGACCAAGCAGTTTCACTGGAAAACTCATCACCTGCAAGGACATCACATCATCCCCCCAGTGCCCCTGCAGGTGACCAGGCTCAGGTGACACACCACCTGAGGGGCCTGAGGCTGGATTCTTCCCAGCAAATGTAATTTCTGCCTGAATTGAATGTTACTATTCTGATGGTTCCTTTTTGCCATCACAGTGATATAAATGGAACCCGCCATGAGGTAAGATGCTATTTTTTTGTGTCCTCAGTCTTTGTCACTTATCTCATCCCCTGGCTACCACTGCTCATGCTGTACCCCCAGCCTGGCACCCTGGTTTTTCTGCTGGCAGACTAAGCACAGAAGGCAGATGAATCCCAGCTGAGGGGGCCAGTCTCTTCACCCACCTGTTCACTCCCTCCTGGTCCCCCCAGCACTGAACACGGCAGAGTTGTCACCTCTGCAAGCACCAATTAACTTGTTTAAACCCAGGTTAAACAGCTGATGGACTGTTACACCAGCTTTCAAAACAGAGGTGCTCATCTCTTTAAAGTCTCATTCCTGCCTGTACCAGTGATAATCATCTTAAAGGATTTGGGGGGCTTAGAAACCAAAACCCACCCTTTAGACTGAAACGCTCTGGTCTGTGATAGTGCACGCACAGCCCTGTGAATCAGTGGCTGACACTGCCTGCTCCTGTCAGCACAGCAACTGCACCGGAACAAAACCCACACATCTCAGCCACCACTCTTGTTAAAAGCCCTGGAACCAGAGCTGGACAAGGAAGTGGGAACAATGGAAAGGAAGGACTGTGTTTGTGCTGCATGGAAGCAGAGGAAAATAAAACATAAATAAAATAAAACATGAGGACTCTGATTATCAGCTGTGCTTGCCAAGAACCACCAGCAAGCACAAGGTCTCAGTGGTGAACTTGAATGAACACTTAGTTAGGCGTGATCACTAAAAATTACATTACAAAGTTTTTACAGCAGGGATATGATCCAAGATTTGCTTTGTACAGGGATATAGCCTGCAGTTAAATATTTCATTTTTTATCTTATCAGATAAAGAAAAAGTATGTAGCAAATTTAGAACCATTTATAACCATGTAATAGAGTTCATAATTATTATTGATTAGAGAATTTCACATCTAAAATTACAACAGCCTATGTTAAAACCTAAGCTTTATTACGGTGAAAGTAACTCAAATAAACAAACAATAATGTGATATCTGTGGCCTTTCACCTTGGCTGACAACATGAGCAAGCACAGCTCTCCAGTGCCTCCCAAGATGTGACCAACACGTCCCAGAAAACACCAACGTAATTCACCAGCTGTGATCAGTATTTCCCTCAAATCAGAGTATGAAGTTTTCTTTTTCCTTCTTACGTACATGATCTTACTCAGATTATTTTATTTAATCCATAAGAAACTAATTTAAAATGCTGATGTTGTGGCCATTTAACTGATTTTCAATTTTAAGTCAAATCCAGTTGACACAAATCAGGAACGAAAAAGCACTAACTACTGCAGCTCTCCCTGTTTCTAATGACTACATATGTAAAAATGAAGTATAACAACACAGCTGTTGAGCTATGTAATTGTTTAAACAAGTGTACACAGAACCAGTGGAGTTAGTTGACAAAAAAAGAAGTATAATACGTAGTTCAAAAGCTACATCAGATTGAAAATCTATGCATTCTAATGTATTTCAACTAAGAAGACAAAGGTCTTCCTTTAGGGCAAAAACTGCCAAGAAATATAGAGCTGCAAGCTAGGATTAACATCACTACTCAGACTAAAATTTTCAGCTGCTGATATAAATCCTGTTTAGAACTGGCAATTCATATCACTGTGACTTCAATCAGTTCACTGATCTAATAAACTGTTTGGTGCTATGAAACAAAATCACAGTTTAAATGCTGCAAGATTTTAAATTAAAGCAGGAATAGTGAAGAGTTCATTGCTTTGATAATGTGGATAAACGGTAGGAGGCAAAATCTTTGCTTCACTGTAGACTTCAGCTCTTGGAGAAACTTCTGCCAGGACTTGCCCTCTAAAACATGGAGTATTACAACGCCTTTTTATAAGATTTAGGGACTTTTCTACAATTAAAAATTAAATGTTACAACTCTACCTTCCAGTTGGCCAGCTTTTGAGCCTCTATGATTTTTATAAAAGCTCCCATAAGGATACCTAGGAGAGAATAAGAAAACATTCTGAAATAGCCATAAAACACGTCACTGTTTATCAGCTCTCCAAGCTTTAGAAGTGAAAACAAGGCAAAACGTAGTTCAGCAAGTCTTTCATTCCTAAACCATGAGAACAGAGTGGTTTGGGGTTTAATACCCAAATACGCAGCTTCCAATACGTTACATAATTCCAGAGCTTCCCTGCACAACAGATTGTCTCTTGGGATATCCCAACTCCAAACAGACCTACTGAGAGTGTGATGCTCACTGGTTCAGAAAGATAACAGGCTTAACTACTCAAAACCGCTTCTCATCTAAGCTGCACTGAAATAGAATTTCACCTCTCTTGCTGAAGAATCAGGAAGTTATGAGTTAGGCATCTGTGCTTCATGTCACTTCAATACTATTTGCAGTTAAAGCAGCTTAAATGAAATCAGTCTTGTCCACAGAAGTGAATTTTGTTTGAATGAAATCATAGCACTTTCTGGCAATGAAGAAGGCAACAAACTCTGATCAGGGTGGAGACCCTGTCAGAACTATTTTCCAAACTAATTACACATTGTTTAAGTCATGCAGAAATAATCTGAATATAAAAGAATTTTATCAAGGCTGCTGCAAACTCAGTGGTTAAAGGTTATCATATTCTTTCCTCCCATACATCCTCAAACATAAAGACATAAAACGGTAACAAGATTTCTTCTGGAAGTCATGAAGATAACTCATGAACTGTCGTTAATTGTTTTCAAGTAGTTATAGGGAACTTGTCTTTAGCCAAATTTCAGATCTGTATCTCTGCATAGCTGTGTTTTATTATTTACAGAATGGAAACTTCACAGTCAAACACTGGGACACAGAAGTCAAATACTCCAAATGAAAGGTACAGAGTGTCTGAGAAGCTTTAATTATGCTTTCCTATAACTCATGTTAAGTATGCTTTCCTGTAACTCATGAGACCTCTTCTCATGCTGTAGCTAACAAAAGAGTCGCACAAACAGAATCACATGGATTACTGCTGATGGATGTGTCACACACACAAAGCCATGAGGCCTAAGCCTTCTTTTATACAAAAATCTGTGAAGGCATCGGTCCCAGAGGGTAGAAATAATTGTTCCATGAAATGGTTTCTATGGAAAGGAAGAAGAAAACATTAATGAAGGAACATCAGAGGTCTGCTGTTCCCTGAAGGACAGAATGCAGACACAGCCACTCACAAGCCACATTAATTTACAAACTACTCTTCCTTTCTTACTAAATGAATGAACGCAGTTTTTGAACAGCTGGTTCTATTAAATCAGGCAGGTCAGTTTTGTCAAGGGGCTAATTAGAAGGGTAAGTCTGTAAGAGTTAATCTATACCTCATTTTTTGGAAAATTTTATAGTCATTTTCGAATTGCAACCAACCTTTATTTTTCCTGAGAGCATGTGAAAACTCAGTAACAAATTAAAGAGAAAAACCATTTCTGGCAACTATTTTTACCAACAAAATTCCAGCAACTTATAAGGATGAGGGTCAAAATCCAGCCTCAGAGAATGCACTCCCATCCTGTCCACCAGGAGAGACACACCCCCTAGAAACCATAAACCAGAAGCTTCCGAGCAGCTTAGACAATGGGAGGAAAAACACTCGTGAAAATCATACCTCTCTTCTCTGCTGCCACTTTTATTAGCCTTCAATAACTTCCTGAGAGCATTTGCTTAATTTACAAGTTAAAACAGGACACACCCCACTTCTGGCACTGCTGGCAAAACTGGATACTTGAAACTCAAGCTGTGCTCTTGCAGCTGTGCAGAGCATTACCAGGACCAGAGGGTCGCTGAGCAGCACTGAGCTGGCAACTCCAGTGATTTACAGGTGCTGAGTCCTGTCACCAGGGCTGAGAGTGCTCTAAACATGACTGAGTCTATAAACTAAATAAATAAGGCTGAAATGACACAGGACATCTGTTAGCTGGGCTGCTCCTGGGTATAACACCCTGTTGACTCACAGGAATTGCATCTGCTGGTATCGTGTCACCTCAGTGGGGTGCATCTCCAGTGCACACCACTGACAGTCCCAGGCTTAACACAAATCCAACATAAAAATGTCAGGGTTACTCACCCAAAGAAACAACAGCCACGCTCTCTGGTAAAAAATGAAGCCGGTATTCTATCAGTAAATGCACCAATATGATGCAAATAGCTGTGAAGGGGAAAAATGGAGATTCAGAAGTGTTAGAAAAGAATAAAATATACTTTTAAGCAGTATTTTTAAAATACACAAGCAAATTTCTCCTAATTATTTAGCAGACTTTGCTTTGGCAATAAACCAAGAAGCACCAGTCTAAGCAGTAGCTCCCACCACCATAAATGCTCTAAATCCCTGTACCTGTGCAAAATCCCACAGAGAGAACCAGAGGAGAAATAAACCACTATGATTTTGAGTTAGCCTATGTCCTCAGACACAGATTACAATTAACAGAGATTAACAGAATTTCAGTTCATCATTCACCTATAACAAGAAGACTAAAAAATATCGTCATGCCACTGGACTGTTCCTCTTGCTGTGCCTGGACTCCAGTCTGGACTGGAAGGATGGGTTTGGGAGGTGTAGGTGCCACCAACTTGGTAGTAGCAGCCAGCATAGTGTGCAGGGTGGCATTGATGACTTCATGGGTGGCATTTGCAGACCTGTCAGGATAATATAATATAATATAATTTAATATGTGATTATACTGGATGGGAGCAGCGTGATAAAGCCCACTACAGACATGCACACATCAACCAACCACCAGATCAAACTGAACTTGCACTGGTGACCAACTCGTTACGGTCGTTTTTTAAAAGCAGTCTCTGATCAGACAAGTTCTGGAAGCTCGTGTGCACGGGGCCGACTGCTGCCGAGCTGCTCCACGCACGGCAGACACTCACACGCTGCAGCGCAGCCCGGGACGCGGTGCGAGCCCGAGGGCACGGCCAGCCCACGCGGTGTGCACGGCGACAGCCCCGCTGGCACCCACCGCCCACGGCACCGAACCGAACCGAACCGAACCGCGCGGCGGCGAGCCGCTGCTCAGGGGAGAGACACCCGGCAGGCCCGGCACGGCACAGCCCGGCACAGCCCGGCCGTGCCCCGCAGCACGACCGATCCCGGCACGGCTCGGCTCGGCCCGGCTCAGCTCGGCACGGCCCGGCTTGTCACGGCACGGCTTTTCTCGGCTCGGCTCGGCTCGGCTCGGCTCGGCTCGGCTCGGCTCGGCTCGTCTCGGCACGGCTCGGCTTGTCTCGGCACGGCACGGCACGGCTAGTCTCGGCTCGGCTCTGCACAGCTC